>OZ038462.1:9124266-9157839 GCA_964036295.1 Plumapathes pennacea
ATTGCACTTCACACGCCGCTGGAAATAGCAAAGCAAAATTACAAACCGTAACCAATTTTCAGAGTTAGAACCAAACCACGGCGTGAAACGCAACGTACGGGCAAGCTTTCTCGCCAAGATTGATGTGGATTTGCCAAACGCCACAAAGAATGTGTCGGCTGATGTTTCGAGCGTTATCCCATCGTTAAATATTAAACCCTGCGAGCAGACGTTACATCTAAACAAGAAGGCCTTGCGCGTCCTTCGTTTTGAGTACGCAAATCTGAAAGGAACTTTGCTCGTAGCCGGGGAGGGGAGCTGTCGGCACACATATAAGGCATGTGCTGCCCCAAAAAAGGGTCTCGTTTTCAAGCATTTAGTCTGAAACAGGGTTTTTACCACAACACACTAGTTTCTCGCTCTCTGATTGGTCGATTTACCGTGGTAAATAAGAGTCCAGACAACGATGCTGACGCCAGCATGTCACGCTTTGCATCGAAATACAACAAAACTTTCCTGTATCTAAATATTGTGGTAAAAAACAAATTTTCACTGGTTTGCCGTGGACTCTTATTCAACACATTGACCATGTAAAGACGTAAATAGTGGTAAATAAGAGTCCACACCACTGCAAACCAGTGGAAATTTATTAAATAGATGATTAGGGTCGTTTATACAAGAGAAAATAAGTCGCGGTTTACATAAGGCGTTAGCAGACCCATTTTTACGAGTACGGCTTACACTCAAGACACGAACTGCTCGTATAATAGGTTGGCGGTAAGCGATGGCTTAGATGAGAAGAGCTCAAAAGCGTTAGGCCAGGATAAGCTGTACGGCTTGTGTTAACCGCGGCTTGTATAAGTGACGGCTTAGATAAGAACAGCTCAAAACCCCCAGGCCAGAATAAGCTGTACGGCTTGTGTTAACCGCGGCTTGTGTAAGTGACGGCTTAGATAAGAACAGCTCAAAACCCCCAGGCCAGAATAAGCTGTACGGCTTGTGTTAACCGCGGCTTGTGTAAGGGACGGCTTACTTTAGATAAGAACAGCTCAAAACCCCCAGGCTAGGATAAGCTGTACGGCTTGTGTTAACCGCGGCTTGTGTAAGCCGTGAACGTGGACTTCGTGCCATTTATACGAGGTTTTCACGTCTTATGTAAGTCGCGGCCTATTTTCTCTCATATAAATTGTCCTATTGCCTCTTTGGTTTTGGTATTTGGTCTTCAGAAAGGTGTCGTGTTTGAACAGAGCTAAGTCCTGGCCAAACGGACTCCCAAGGATCAGCCCAAGTTTGTGGAAATCGGAACTTGCCATTGGTGGCCAAATAGACTGGCAAGTCGACCTAAGTCAAGCTAACTCGCTCAACCTTCGTAAAGAAATCTGTGGCGGTCAGCTTGCGTTTGACTTGGCTTGACTTGGCCGTTTAGGTGGTCAAACGGTCAAAAACTTGGTTAATTTGGGTGCAAAGAGAAAGAGAAAAATTATTTAAACACTAAATTTACTGAAAACAGCTATCGGTTGCCCGTTCGTGCTATACTTTGTTGTTGTTGTTGTTGTTGTTGCGTTTCGCGCCGTAGTTTGAAAACAAATAAACAAATAAACAAATAATAAATACATAAAAACTAGTCAAAAACGTGGATTGACTTGGGTAAATGTCCGTTTGGCTTCACAATGAAGATTCACTCACGTTCTGCGCTCTCCACTTGCTCGTAGTGTTGGTACAGTGTCTCCTGAGTTTCGTCTCCTATTGCATCCTTCTCTGCCTCCACTTCCTTCATTTTCTCCATCAACTCGGTCATGCCTGAATAAGTGCCGTTCTCATTCTGAGCTGAAGTGCATTCAGAGCTGTCAAAGCTCGGCCGATTCGTGTCTGATAGTGACCTGGGTCTGAATGAGTGACCGCCCTCCAAATCGATCTCCGGGAGAATTCCGCATCCATGGACGAAGCAGGCGAGAGAGTGGAAATGCGCCAGAATTACTATTGCTTGTACGAGTTCTGATAACGACCAGTTGTTTTCGCCTTTTAAGACTTTCTGAAAAGCAATAAGGCAAAAGAGAGTTTGGTATCTGTATTTGTTATCCAACTCCTTTAGTAACGTATAGCCCATAGCCCTTGCCATAGTAATATGCAAGATATATAGCCATAGTGCATGTTATGGTAGTAAGGGTGTTGGCTAATAAATGCTGCTGTATTATTTCCCCTTCATTCTTTTATCAACTTTAGTTTTCTCGTCCAGTTTCTCATCAAAGACATAATCACGCAGTATGGAAAACCTGGACAGCTTGCTCAGACAAAGGCTGATTAACTATCATTATGACCCGTCAAATATTTCCTCCCGCGCGTGATTGGTGAAATCGTGGCACGTGACCGAATAACCCCGCCTGGCAAACTGTCGCTGTTTATTGACAATATCCAAACACAGTTTTATATATCACAAAAAAAAAAAAAAAAAAAAAAAAAACATTACGAGATGACTACCGAGGAGGACATCAATTCATTTGTCAAAAAAATAGTTCCAGAAAGCACCAAAGAGCTTCACAGTCCTTGCGCCGCTATTTGCGCTGCGAGAGGAAATAGTTGAAGGATAATAAAGACAATAAACTACTTTTGGCTGCAGAAATATGCACGGATAATTGTACTTTGACATTATCTGTTCCTCGAAGCTCACAGTTGCCCTTAAGCGAACTGTTCGCTTCTCGGAACAGATAATATCCTCGAACAATATTATCCGTGCATATTTCCTCGCCAAAAGTAGTTTATTGTTTATATATTCTCACTACATCATTCATAGTTTTCTTCTTAATTAAAGCCTTTCACTTCCAAGCTCAAAACAGAGATTCTCCTAACCTAAGAAAAAATGTATGCATGATGTAGTGGGAATTGGCAATTTAATCTTCTTTAGTCTGATCAAAAGCCAAGTTCTCCATACTATATGATAGATCTCTGGTGAGAAACTGAAGTTGATCACTTACAAGAGTGAAATCTGCATTATAAATGAACTTGGTTGATAAAAGCAAGAATGTGAGCTGACATGCATGTGTGTCAACCAATAGCCCATTTCCAAAATGTCTGTTACATATGTTTGAAGATCAGATCATGTTCAAAACCTTATGTTATGAAAATTTCTTTCCCTTGTGTTAATTTTCATGCAAATCAAACCCATCTTTGTAAGAAAGGTTTTGCACAGGCCTTGTTTTGAAACAGAGGCAACAGACAATCTTGGAAATGGCCTATCCAAAGTCTATTGCTCTCCCGCCTACCTCAATGTGCTTCTTTGTGATCAACCACGGCTGATGTGCAAGAAGGGTGTTGATCTCTGATAGTTCTCTCAGCTTTTTGGGGACATGATCAAGACCTTTCAGCCATTCTTTGTTGCCACTGTACCTCAAGAATTCCAACTCGTACAGTTTCACCTTTAAAAAAGAATTCATCATTTCAACCACAGTCTATTGTGTGCTGAAAACCCTGTTACAACATTTTTAGAACTTTTTTATTTTATGAAAACCGATTTTGCAATAATATCATCTGACTCACTGAGAAGGTGATTACTTTCATTTGGCCTAAACTGCTACTTACCTGGACACATACTTTGCCTCAGTTTTATTATTTATGTATTGTTGGATGCAAAACCAGCCTTATTTTTACAGATTTCCAAAAGGCAAAATGAATACAGCATTTGAAAAGGTTAGTTGTGATCATCCAATTGAGTGTAGTCATCAGGAAGATTGTTGTTGTTTATATACTGTAGACATTTCAACTACAAAACTGTATGTCTTTCTAAGACTGGTAGTAGATTCATCAGTTGACAGCAACAATCTTCCTACCGTCATTTTTTTCCAAAGACTTTAAAAAGCAGCACAGTACATGCAATGTGGCCACATGTTACTAACACTAGCTAAGATTGATTCATACAATTAATTATTATTTCCAATGATTACCTTTAATTTTCTTTTTGATTCTCTTTCCAAAGATAATTATATCATACAGTAAGGAGAATCTGTTATTTGATAGCTTGTTCACAGTAAAAGCTGATATATTCAATATGCTCACTCTGACATTCACATATTTTCTTTGTAAAGTTGTTTGGAGCATCAGAATTAGGCTCAGGAGGAACCCAGCAGATAACCAGTAAGTAATTCAGTAATATGATTTTGCACCCAATGCAATTTTTGAAGAAAAAACAAAAAAAAAGGATTTAAACAAACAACAACAAACCCTTTTTCTATTATCTACCAATAGTCGCATCACTAAATGTACAACTCATACAAAGTTTAGTTTATGATGCAACACAGTATCATAAATTGTGACAAAATATCCTTACCAGGTACCCACAGTTATGTCGACTGGCCGCCTGAAAAATGAAAGATCATCAATATGTGTTGGTCAGTCATGCAAATGTGCCGTGTAAACAAAAAACATTGGATTGGCTGAACAACCTTGTGAGAATGGCAGAGATGCCAACTTTTTAATACAGAGTACCTAGAGGAACTTCCCCAGTGCTGTGGCATCCTTCATCATATCAGAGATTATACAGTCATGAAAATATATTTCACAATGATATGATGATATGATAAATCACATATAAAATGTGAACTTTTGAACACTGAATGATAGTGAAAGTGACTCTCGCAGTAAGTTATAAAGCAACTTAATAAGCAGTTGCAAGGACAGCTCGGAAAAAAAGCCTGGTTTCAACAGAAATTGAACCCATGACCTTTGTGACATTACCAGTGCAACGCCCTGACCACTGAGCTATGAAGCCTTATGGAACTGATCAAGTGTGTGGTTCGAATCCTACCCATCATAGTGATGGAAGTGATATGATGATATACATGATGAATCACATATATGTGTGGAACAACAATTTATTAATTTATTTCAAATTACTCAAAGTCAGTTCCCAACAAAAATCACCTACCATGACAGCAATGTAATGTCTCCAGTCATATGGTAAAGGCCCCTCGCCTTTCATCATAAAGAACTCTGTCCTTATGAAGCAGTCAAGGTATTGTGGATGAGATGCAACCAGGAGTAGGATATTCGATGTTCTTCCACTAGACAAGAATGACTCTACCAACAGACTGTGTGTTTGTTCATCCTCTGTATTGGCGGAGACAATCTGAACAAGAGATCAATATCAAAAAGAATTTTTCAGATGACTGTTAAAAGTAAACCTTGTGTAAAACATTCTCTCAGGAAAGATATGTTCTGAAAACCTCTTTTACAATCTCTGGAAGGCTTCCTTGGCCACTGCTTTTACCTGCAGTGCATTGGAGTGAAAGAGTGGATTCTTTTAAAATCTCCAATGCTCAAATTGACATTATGCACAAAGAGGTTATTGAGTATTTTTACCAGCCGGTAACTGACTTTCATGTAATAAATTGAAGCAGGGCCAAACATTTCTATTTGTGTACAAAATGGACACAAAACGCATTCATAAACTTTGCTTGGTGAAAATTGATCACGCAAGCAAATAAACCAGTTGACCTATTTGGCCTTTATTTGCACTCGAAAATGTGAAGTTTTAAATGACTGTACAGGATCAATAAAGAAACTTATTCATTGAAAACAAGAAGGAGTCACCCAATTTTTAAGAGAGCTATGTCCACAGAAAGTGCCCACCATGTTTTATTGACATTGTGCCACATGTGTGCATGACATGACCATTGCGTGATCATTGTTGATTATACATGCCCAGAAAACCCTCTGCAAATATCTACAGTATGTTTGTCTCATCATACTGTGCAGCTACTTGTCTATGAGGCAGTCATCAAGACCTTGATAATTGAACTGCCAAAAATAACTCAAGCCCATTGTCCACACGTTCCACAAAGATTAAACCCAGGGATATTTTGTTGAGGAAATTAGAATTTCTTCTGTTATGTTGTCATATTTGTTATATCATAGGTGAGCAGCTTTAATAGGTCAATTGGCTCTAAAAAAACAAAGACTTGTGAAATTGGATTGATCCATTGCATCAGCCAAATTCCAATTGCAAATCTTATCTTAATCTCTGATATTCATAACTTGCATTGAAAGTAGTAAAACTGTTCGCAAATCAGTCACGTATTATCGATGACAAGGAAGTCGGACGCTTGTAAAAGAAAACAGCAATAGGTCAAAACCAGGATATGGAGTGTTTCCTCTACAGTTTCAATAAGCGAACAACAATAAACCTATTCTTCGTCACAGCTTTAATTTCCACCGAGCGAACGAACGTGATCAACGAGGAAGTTGCAGGCAAAACTGCAGCTAGCCAATTGCAGAATTCGGAAGCAAAGTACCTGTTTCGCTAAAGTAAAACCAGTCAGTCAGACTTCTGTTGGTTGAAATGACTTAAGAATTTTCTGCTTCAGTTACCAAGGGATTAACAAGTAAATAGGTAGGTTTTGCATTGTTTCTTTCCATATAATATCTTTCCAGTGTAACAATACTCATTTTTGAATGTACAATACAGTAACTATCCCTTGTTTGCTCACAAGATATAATCTCGTTGCAAATTTTAATAAAAATCGGACAACACACGTCGTTAAACGAGAAATGTACACAAAAATTCTTGCATGACATTCTCAATGCAAACAAATCGAACAAGCGGTCGTGACAGCAGAATATTCGACCCCGTCGAGGTCTGATTATAAACTCTATTATTTTGTCTGTTCAGCATGAAGGATATTAAAATCATCACCAAGTTCCAACCTGATTAGATCGATGCAACTCGCGTGTGTGTCATCATAACATGCGCGGTTCGGTGTGGCCTGGGCGAAGTTCGCAAACGACCTCGCAGAATTATGTTTTTCTACATGTCCAGTGTCAATGATCGAGCAGCAGATATTCCCCGCTGCTTGACAAAACCCAGCCATCACAACATGACACCGCACATAAGAACATATCAGAAAACACATCTTTCCAAATCATGCCAGAAACTCACGAGATGTACCAATGTTCGTAGACGTGTACGACTAGGAAATGTCTTTATCGCAATACACATCCTGAAGGCCGATTTCGACCTGAGAATCTACCAAAATGTGATATTTTGTTTTAGTACTATGTCATGTAGAATCCATGCCGGACTTTTTCAACAACAAGCTCAAACGAGCGTATGAAATGACTTGCTTTCTTCGGTGAATGTTAAAAAGCAAAAGCGGAACTCACCTCTCTTGAAGGGATGAAACACGAGGGACCTTTATGCAAGGCTCTGGGAATCTTAAGTCCTTTGGTCTGTAAAAGAAAGACATCAGAAAAAGAACCTATGTCAATGAAGTGTTTATTCGCAAGGACAAAGAATTACGCCAGGTTGTCCTGCCTTCACCTTGAGGTTTTTCAGGATTGATGAACACTTTTCCCGAACATCTGAAAAGGGGCATCGTTCTGATAGCCTTAAAATACCAGGGAGAATTTCTGCTATGAGTTTGTTGTAGCCATTTTCTTCGTTATCCCTCCAAGCTTCCAAAGTCCTTCCCAGGGTGTCAAGAAATTGTCCTCGAATACAGTTGTCCCGTGTTCGCAATCCACAAAAATCCCTGAGGGATTTTATGTCCTCCGATATGTCTTCATCGTCGCTCATATTCCTGGCACTGCTTTTGTCCTGCTCGGATGCCCTTTCGCAACGAAAAATGCTCAAAAACAGACCACTTCGTTCCTATTCACAGCCATCGCGGACGGAGGGACCTGCCACAAGGGCCAGGATGTCAGATTTCGATTACACCGGCAGCGATATGAATTTAGCCAATCAAAAGGTCTCCGTTCTCTGATGTCATTCACACACCTCCAGAAAGTCCATATATGGTACAAACAAAGTTAGCTTTTGAGATAAACTGGTGCAGTCAAAACAACGGGCGAATTCTCGGCAAAGCTTTGTTAGTTTTTAAAACAACTAAAGAGCCCCTCTCTATCGAAGTGTTCACTGATTTTCTAAGCGAGTGTTGTTGCAACTGATGTATTTTTATCGAAAGCTATCAAAGGTTCCGACGAACTAAATTATTCTCAGACAATACAAGTCGTATAAATTAGTCAAGCCTCAGTGCTTAATATTTCTTAGCCTGCTGGATTGCTTCTTTCCCCACACCATCCAAAAAACAAAAGGAAAAGACCCTGGGAATAAGGTCCCCCCCCATTGCTCCCCCCTGACCCCTTCCCCCAGCCATAAGTATGTACCGCCGGCCGCCTCCTTTAAAGGCTAAGGGTATCCTTTCCAAGCATTTTAATGAGTACGGCATTTGAGTTTTAGAACCCTATATATAGTCAGCCGTCACAGTAAGCCGACCCTTTAGCCGGTCTTTTGCCCCCAAAACATCTTTTTCTCAGCCAGTAAACTTGGCCGACGGTGCCTGGGTCGAGTCCCAGCCTCCTCTGCGGCCCCGTTCTGCTATATTTCTTCGTTGTTGCCAAGAACATACAGCGAGGTGTTTTTATGCGAAAAGTCATCTTATGTGGTGAAAACTCAAGCCTTTTGTGTGCGCAGAATGCCCTGCCAGTCGTCCAAGGCAGTCTTCTTGCTCGCTACAAGAATGCAGCATGATAAAGACAGCATATTCGTATCCTTGAAAAGGTTTACAGCATTCAGAACAAGTTCCATTTTATATAGATTTTAGCGTTTGGATTTGAGGTAAACCATTCGTTCGGGAGCAAACATTGGGGGAAAAAGCATTTGCTGATTTCTACAGGAACGACTTGCATCAGTGAAGGTAATTTTACAGAGGTGAGGTTTAAGGTGAGATTACAAAAACAACTTCGTAAATGAGAGCGCTCTAAAATAGCGGCTCATGCAGATTTGAGTCGTTATTTTAGTCGATTGTTTACAAGTTGCAAACATTTCGATGTCTGTGGAGTACTAGAAACTTCTACAAATGCTTTCTGACCGCCATCATTAAACAAATACGAGTCGAAACATTATATATCCATACTCGACGAACGATCGGAATTGTCTTTGGAAATATTATGATTATGCTGTACTTTGGGAGAATGCACGGGCTTCACTTTACCTTATTTTTGAGTCTAGTATTCTGTCTGTTTTGTGTATTGTAACGTTCTTGTACGCGTCATGGCATCTAAAACTATTAATGGAAAGCAGATTAATTAACCCGTGAAAGAGTTTATTAGTAGCACTTTCAGCGGTAAAATAAGGCAGGCAGATTTTTTATAAATTTACATGCATGCAATATAATTTCTGATAAGATTTAGATCAGAGATTAGATTTGACCGAAGTCCGTACAAGTGAATTTATAATGGACCTGTGAAGGGGGGAGGGGAGTGATCACAATATTGGACTTGACTCATACATTAGAGCTGTTTCCAGATGACTGTTGAAAGTAATATTGTATGATTGCTTTGGTTTTGTGTTTGTTATGTCTTATGGTTAAGTACTGACAGTCATGGTGTTCAAGGGCAAAAGTGAAACTTGATTGTAAAATTCTCAAGCAAATGCAATTGGCAATGCCTTGGGGGAGGGGGAGACACTCATCATAATTTTGGGTGGGTGTGTGCCACCCGGTTTGGAAAACCCTTACACTATTTCCGACCAAAGAGCTGACCTCAAAATGTATGCCCTGTTTCAGAGATTTTTTTTTCTGTTGCAACAATTTCTGCCTGATGTTTTCTTCCATGTGCTGTGAAATGTCTGTTGAGACACATTTCTGTTATAATAACATGCATACAATAATTTCTGCATTCTGATTGGCTGAGCGCACGTCAATTTATCCCAAACAATGCAAAAATGTGTAATTAAGAGTGCAGAAATGTGAAATTAAGAGTGCAGAAATTTGAAATTAAAAATTGCCGACAGCTGGCGCGCATGTTTGAAAAGCCAAACAAAACAGAAAGCATGTTTTTATCGTTCCTTAGGATGATTCTGATCCTGTTTACGAGAAAAAAAAGTTTTTGAGACACTTGTCATTGCAACGAAATTGAAAAAATATTTTGCGACGTAAATTATTGTATGCATGTTATTAACAAGTAATCACATGATTTCTTGTGCAATTTTGGAATAAATGAGCACTCGTAAATTTTTCAAAGACCACAAATTGCACTTGCGCGGCGCTCGTGCAATTTTGTGGTCTTTGAAAAATTTTCTCATGCTAATTTATTCCAAATTGCACTCGAAATCATGCGATTACCTATACAAATCAATTACCCTATCCCAAACTAATTAGACAATCGATACCTTATTTCAGACCAAAAAGGCAAAATCTATACCCTATTTCAGACTAAAAATGCTTGAAAACGTGGAAGTACCCCCCCACCCAACAGGGTGGCAATGGCATTTTACTTGTTGAACTTTGCGAAAAATCTTTAAGCAAGTTCAAGGACCAGGATTACCATAGTTATGATATTTTTAAATTTAATCATTCATTCAAGTTTGCATAAATTTAACAAATTGAATAAATTTCCTTGACGGTTTAAAAGTGATAAGTACAAGGTTCTAGAGGAGGAAAGGCTGAGCAGGCTTCGTGAAGTCACCAAGGAGGGCTCACAGTACAGGAAAAGCAGAGCAAAAGAGCTATCCAAAGAAACTAACCGCAGGCGAAGGTGAGTGTGTAGACTACAATACAAAGCAGAAGAAGTAATTTATACACCATTTTATGTGTGATGTTTAGCCGTTTCACTTCCTGGCTCAGAATACAAATTCTCCCAACCATGAGATAAGAAAATGTATGAGTGATGAAATGAGAATATTGAGATCTCAGTCTGTATGGCGTTGTATGTGTCTGTTGAAAGAGAAATTTTCAGTTGATTTATGGGTTCAACTTTTTAAATGCTGACCTGCAAATTCTCCCAACCTTTCGAGAAGAAGACACGACTTGTATATTGCTAAATTTATGGAGAATCTATGGTTCAATTGGCTGTTTTTGCTGACCTTTTTCTTTGTGTTTGCAGGGCTCTTGATGAGCGGAAGAAACAGAGGGAAGTAGAAGAAGCCCAGGAGCGTGAGGCAGCCCTCGCTGAGCGGAGGAGACAGCAGCAAGAAGCCACAGAAAAGTTTCAGAAAGGGTCCTCAAGCAGGAAGAAAAGCAGCAAAACTGAAATCAATGGAACAAGTGACTATCGGGGTCAAGGTATGAAGAGCTCAGTTAAATGAAACACCAGTCATTGAATTTAATAAATTTCCATTGGTTTGCCGTGGTGTGGACTCTTATTTACTACAATTTACATCGTCACATGGTCAAAATTAGCCATGGACTCACGAGGCGCTTTGCCAAATGAGTCCACAACAATTGACCATGTGATAAGTAACATAAGTTGTGGTAAATAAGAGTCCACACCACGGCAAACCAGTGGAAATTTGTTCTTCAGCACAATATTTAGAAATATACAAAAAGGTTTTGCTGCATTCACTCTGTATTTCGCTGCAAAGCGGGATTTTACCACAACACACTAGTTTCTCACTCTCTGATTGGTGGATTTACCATGGTAGGTAAGAGTCCAGACAACGATGCTGACGCCAGCATGCCACACTTTGCAGCGAAATACAACGAAAGTTTCCTGTATTATTTTCTAAATATTTTGGTAAAAAACAAATTTCCACTGGTTTGCCGTGGTGTGGACTCTTATTTACCACGATTTACGCGTCATCACATGGTCAAAATTAGTTGTGGACTCACTCGGCGAAGCGCCTCATGAGTCCACAACATTTTGACCATCTGATGATGTAAATCGTGGTAAATAAGAGTCCACACCACGGCAAACCAGTGGAAATTTATTAATATTGTATCAACTTATTGTAAGGCTGATGTGGTGTTTAATGCTACAGTATAGGAGAGCATGCAGCATTCACATGAAAAGTGCAGGTTTTAAAGTAACTTTCAGTTGTCCCTGGACAACCACAAGCCATGTAGTTTGGTTGCCCCTTCCAACACTTTAGTTGTCCCACACCTCATATATCTGCTGCTGAGCCTGAATGAGCACTGGATGTTATGTTCACAACAATCTTTCTCAAAGCCATTGTTTCCCCAAGGGACAGCACTGCACATTCAAATTTGATTTGGTTTTTTCAGCACGTTTTTAGTTGTCCAGGACAACCAATGATTTCGAACCCTGCAGTATTAGTGAAGTTTTTAGTGTACTGCAGATTCACTGCATGTACCAGTACATGCAGTCATTCATGGAACACTCAGGAAATGTAGAGGGAGGGGTGGTCTGTAGCTCAGTGTATCTATGCAGACAATACTGTAGCTCCAAGATTTTTTAGAAAAAATATAGTTAACCCTTTCACTCCTGAGAGTGATCAACTTCAATATTCTCCTTCAGTCCCTGATCACCAGAGATATATGATACAGTTTGGAGAATTTCTCACTTGATACTTTAATTTGGATGAAAGCTGATTGGATTATCAATTCTCACTATATAACTCATACATTTCTTCTTGAATAGTTAGGAGAATTTGTATTCAGACTTGAAACTAAAAGTTTTTTTCGTTACCATACATGTACATGTAGATTCTGCATTACCACTTCAAGATGGATTCCATGTCATCCGAGGTCACGTGGTAGAAATCAAGAATGGGCAGCGCATCCTGAGCGGAACACCTGCGTTGGACGACGCTCTGAATCTTGTGTGGGGAGGGAGCACGCCAGCCGGCGTCCAACACGGAGACAACCGACTAGAAAGCCACGTACAGGATGAGCAGAAGTTATGGCACCAGGCAGGTCACTATCTAGAGAGCCCCCCTTTGGACAATATGGAAGGGGTTTTCTTCGCTAATAACTCTTTAAGACATCACTCAGGGAAGCTTAACCCTTCAGCAGCTAACGCTTCAGCAAACTTCTCCCCATTATCCTTCTCACCGCATGAGAAAGCAGGACTGGACGATTTAGCGCGAATCGCCGAGCACGAGAGGCTTAGGCAAGAGGCCATCTCCAAAGGGGGGCCTAAACTCGCCTTTATGAAGGACACCAATGAGCAGGAGCTCACAGAGGGGGCCCTTCCCACAACCATGGGAAGGGACTCCCCAGCGGGGAGCCTGACCAGCCTGGACAGCCTGGATGAGGTGCCAGAGTCGGAAAGTGTCTCCGAAGGGGCTTTGATCGACAAGGCAAAGGTCTCTGGTATTATTGTTAAGAGTGCGAGAGGTAAATCGTCTGGAAAGAGAAGGGTGACGTTCTCGGATAGCATCGAGTTTGATGATGGCGTTGTTGGCCAGTTAGTGACTCATCAGAAACAGAGCACCAAGTACTTCACGGCTCTTTACGCGAAAAGCGTTGCGGACAACTTGCAAGGCGTTTCTTCTGAAGGACAAGCGTCCAGACACGGGTCCAAATCAGTAACTACCGCTCCAAAGGAAAGCGCTTCTGAAAGGACTGTCGCTTTATCGCGAAGCCAGACTAGGAATACCACGACAACTTCAGCCATGGAAAACTCTACCGGAGCTGTGAAGGGAACTCCACTCGTAACACAGCAAAGTTCTGAAAAATCCTCAGCGGAATCACTGGGTTTTTCCGTCACACACAGTAACCATCCAAGCGAGTGCGCTTCAAGGGCGAACGCTGTGCTTGCGTCAAGTCGAAGTGCAGGCTCAGCTGGTTTGAGAGCGCAGCCTGTAGTAAGCACAGGAGATCGTGGTTCTGACATGCAGCCCACTTTAAGTTCTCAAGGAGATGCGCTTAATCGCTACACCAGCCCTCAGGACAGCTTAGAGATCTTGCGTGATAGTCTAGACGAGAATAGCCCTGAAGAGGCGTTGGGTGACTATGCCAGGAGCATGCTCGGAGGAAGGGGGCAAGATATCGATCATTACTCCCCGGAAGCAAGCCAACAAAAGAAGCAAGACTTTGCTGAGGAAGGCGCTCAGACTGTAGAAGGGAGAACAGAAGTGGACGAGCTGAGAAACGAAGGGAGCAGCCCCACAGTGACATATCATAGCAATCCTTTTTTCCATCCCGCCGTGCCAAGTGCTACTGTTAGTTCTGTGCCCTCCGCACAATCGCGAGTCACAATCCCAACTTCGTCCACCACGCCAAAGTCTTCCTCCACACATCCAGGCTTGTCAGTTGCCCAAGACTATTCTTCGACCGCATTTTCTGACTCTTCCGTGGCAACTTCCGTCGCACCACAAAACAGTCATATTCCACTTTCTGGTGTTTCTGCTGTCGAGAATGCTCGCCATAGTTCTCCTGTGCTGATGAGAACTGCTTTCAACGCACCACAAGACAGTTCTGTTCCGCTGTCTGGTTTTTCTGCTGTCGATAATACCCACCAGAGCTCTCCTGTGGCGACAACCGCTTTCAATGCAACGCAAGACAGTTTTACTCCATCTGCGCTTTCCGTATTTTCTGTTCCACCAGCGACAACAACTACAACAACGGTTATTGCATCCTCCACTCGTGCAAATCCTCACCAACCCTTGCACACCAATGGAACGCGGTACCAAGTGAGCACAGATTCAGCATACACTCAACATACACGTGCCTCAGCTCAACCCAAGGTGGAAGTTACTTCTGCTTCGGATGCAAACCATGTTAAAGGTAGCCCTCAATATCCAATCCGAAGCTTTCCTTCACAGAGATACCCTGCACCGGTCGTATCCGATCAGGCAAGTACTACATCAAAACCGTCGCTTCATTTGCCTGGAAGTGTTGCGAGCAAACAGTTTTCAGCGGTGAATCAGAATTCCGTGCGCAATGGTGGTCTGAGTGACAGCTCCAGAGGAGGAAACGGCGAGGATCGTAAGAAACTGAACCAAGCTGCGGTTAACGGCTCCAGATTGAGCTCAGCCGAGACTAAACCGCCTAGTCGAGCTGCAGGCCCAAGGAACAGACCCAAGGCGGTCAGAAAGACCACTGAAGTTAATAATTCAAAACCTGTGTCTTCTCAGAGAAGCGCTGTCAGCAAACGAGTTGTGAATGAACAAAGAACTAGAACTCAAGCGGGTTTCTCAAACGCCGAGAAGAGCTCAACAGCGAAGCAAGCGAGAGGAGTTAAGAGCGGGATGAATGATGCTGGCTATGTGGACAGTCCGTCTCCTTCTGACGAAGATGAGATTATCAACAGCATCAGATGGAATATGGATAGAATCAACATGCGAGCCCGTTCAGATGCCGCGCAAAGTCACCACCAGAAGCTCATGGAGTCCCTCAAAGCCGATTTCGATTCACGCTCTGGAGCGTGGCAGGAAAAAGAGCCCTCGCCCGATGCTTTCGACAAAGGAGAGCCCTTACAAAATGGCCTGGATCCGACAAGGCTGCGAGTTGGCAGTGCGACACGAAGACTGCATCACCCGACGCCTGGCCGATCCCTTCCGATGGAGTCTCGGCAAGCAGTCGGTAGTGCATCGGTTAAGAGTGCAGGCACAAGAGTTAACAGCGGGAGGAACGTCGCGTCTCATGCTAATCCAGGAGTTTACAGTTCTCCAAAGACAGTAACACAGGGTTTTGATGACAAAAGTGGGCAGAGTGTTTTTAGGAATGACTATGTTGGCAATACTGCAGCAGTATCCGGTGGAAGCTATTTATCTTCACATTCAAATTCAAACTCGAGTTTATCAAGTTGGACAGCAGCCCCACAAGTTCTAGAGCCGACTCACAGAACCTCGAGGCCTTACGGGACAATGTTTGTGAATCCTGATGCCGCAGATACCCCAGCTTACTCAAGCGTAAGGGAGAATGCTTTCGATCAACCAAATGTTCACTTGAAGCGATCCATGGCGCTCGATCGAACACCAACTGATGATGAGATCAACTTTCTGTGGGAGAGAGTTCGCACTTGCCTGGGAACTAACACAAAACAAACCGCGGGCTCAGATTCGTGCGTGGACACGATGCACGCACGACGCTCGCGTACCCACTCGGGACCAATGTCGCGACGCGAAGTATTCCAACCCAGTGGGTCTATCACTCGGAACTCTCCTCTCGAGGACAGCCATCTCGCTCCGAACTTCTCCTCCGTGGGAGGCAGTACTGTTGGAGGACTGAGGCGTTATGGCTCTCACGAAGTGCTCAGGAGAAATGGCTCATCGGACAGTTTTGGTCTTCGGAGGCCGGCGCTTCTTCAGCAACGAGCGCAGAAGTCGCGGCAGTCTCAGCAGGGGAAGCCGCCCCTGCCGCGGCAACATAACCAAAACTTCAGCCCTGTGCACAGTAGAGGCACTCCCAGCCCGTCAGTCACTAGCAAAGGTAGGCCCAGTCAGAGATCTCGCATATGATGTTTCAGAGCCCATTAGAATATACTCATTATGAGTTTTTATTTGAGTGGTCACACCTTCAGGTTTCATTTGACAGTTTAGGAGTTGGAAGTGAACACTGCTGCTAGATTGTATACTCATTGAGAGTTTTCATTTAAGTGCTCACATCTTTAGGTTTCATTTGGCAGGCCAGGAGTTAGAAGTGAACTCTGCAATGTGTGAGTGGTCACACCTTCAGGCTTCATTTTACAGTTCAGGAGTTTGAAGTGAACACTGCTATTAGAATGTACTCACTGAAACCTTTCATTTGAGTGGTCACACCTTTAGATTTAATTTGACAGTTCAGATTTTGACGCTACAGTGTACGTGTTCGTTCTCAGGTCCACAGCCGCTGTCGGCGCATGAAATGCGAGCGGTGATGAAAGCTTCAGAACAAACACAAGAAATGCTTCAACGGGGACAGCAAGACCATACACCAGAACAACAGTATCAACATAACTTACTGAGTGCACGGAAAGCGCCAAGTGCGCTCTCACTAGAAGAACAAAGACTGATGGAGTCGCTGGACAGACTCAATGAAAGACTCAAAGGTGAGGAGAGTTGTGACCGTACTTGTCAACTTAGAGAGCTATTCAGTGTTCTGAAGGTCACGTGTTGTATGTATGTATGTATGTATGTACGCACGGTACACAATACACGTGTGTATACAGTCAGTGTAATTACGCATGTACTGTATAATTTACGTATATCTTGTATGTACATACGCATTCATGTATGTGTTTGTATTTTTTTCTTGTTATATACAGCATGTATGTATATATGGTATGGTATTCAGTGTTCTGAAGGTCACGTGTTGTATGTATGTATGTACTCACAGTACACTATCTATATATTAGTGTAATTACTTATGTACTGATTTACTTATATCTTGTATGTACATACGCATTCACGTATGTGTTTGTATTTGTGTCTTGTTATATACAGCATGTATGTATGTATGTATGGTATGTTTATGTTTATGTAAGTATGTGTGTTCTGTCATCTGAAAGAACGAAGCATGATAGTTTACTTGTTGATGTTGGTATTTTCGTAACTCGTTTGTTTTCTTCTTACAGTTCAAGAAGCTGTTACCAGCAAATTAGCGCAGCACAATATGAACTCACGAGTAGCGAACAAGCCACCAACGGTAAGTAGTAAAAGAAGGAGAAGAATGTGGGGGTGGGGAGGTAAGGGTGCGGAGGAGATATAGGGGATGGGAGGGGAGGGGCAAGATGAGGTGAAGGAGAAGAAGGTTAGATAAGAAGTAGAAGCAAAAGAGAGGTGAGAAAATAAAGAAGGGGCAGAAGAGGAGGATGAAGAACAGAAAAGAGGAAGTAGGGAAGCGAGAAACCTCAAAGGAAGAACATGAAGGCGACAAAGACAACGCCAGTCCGAGTAACATTCACACCAACAGGACCCAGTTGTTCAAAGCCCCAGCAGGCTAATCCATGATAATAGAAATTCTTTCTCCCAGTTATATGACCAACCAATTGCAAGGTTTTGATGAATAACCAACTGTACTAACTTTCTAGCTCAAAACATATCAAGGAAGTCCCTTCCGATTCTCAGGCTGAAAGATGACAAAAAGGGTTAGACCTAATCCACGGTTATCCTTATCTTTCTTTCAACAACTTGGCCCGGGGGCCTGGTTACGCTACCCCTGGGTTAGGTCTAAAGTTCTTAAGCCTGAAAATGGAAAGCTTTCAATCGAAAAATGACTTCCTTGCTGTGCTTTGAGCTAGAACACATTTTTTCGTTAGTCTTTGAACGGGACTCTGCAGTTTGTTGGCCAAAAGCATGTGAACGAATTTGTTTAACCGTTGACTAGCTTAATCAAGCTTTGAAAAAGCGGGCCCAAGGCTATAGTCGCTCAGTTACAGCAGCTTTAGCGGCAGCACTAATACATTAAGTTGTAGTTCCAACTTTTTGTACTGCAGGAAAGTCGTGCAGCAATGTGTAAAGATCATTGTGATGCGCTTTCTTGTGTTGCAGGGACAAAACCGAACGGGAATTCACCAGCGAACATCATCAGCAAGTCGAGCAAACAGAAAACCACAGGTCACAGTTCCAGCCCCGAGGAATTACTCCAGCACTCGATAGCAGTGTGATCACACAGAACTTAGGATGAGATAATCTGTACATAGTATTTATTTTGGATACCGCTTTGCTGTGCAACAGTTGTTTAAAAGAAACGCGTGCAGTAGGTCGTGATGGAGTTCAGGGGAACCTCCCCCAGGGGGTGGGGGGAGGGTAAGGGGGGCACTTGAATAAATTTTGTCTGTGGAGGCTCCGCCCAGACTGTCCATCCTGAAGTCAAAATAGTGACTCTTTGATATGCATACCTTTAGTAACAAATTGTTTCTCTTTTTATACCTCTGAACAAGGTAACGCCAAAAAAATCCTCTCGCAAGAACTCGGCAACGCGGTATTTGCTTAAACTTCAATCTGGGTACGAGTTTTAGAAGTATGAAATGCCAATACAATTTACCTTTTCTTAAACCTGAGGCTTGGAAATGGACCCCTTTCTTCCCCCCCTCAAAGACAAACAGACATGCAAAGTGTGTTGTGTGCCGGTGTGTAGAGTTGTCTGTAGGCTTCAGGACCTTGTACAGAAACTATAAAAAATAAATCCTCTCAATCGAAAAATGACTCCCGGTGTTTTCGGCTCCTTTAAACGATGCCGTGTTTTCTGTATCCTGCGATACTTATTTTGCCAGTCAGCGGTCACTTGAACATGTTGGGGGTGGGGGTAGTTGCCGTTGTCACTTGAAATCTGACACGCTCTCTTGTTAGTCTTGGAAGAAAACGGTGCCGAAAGAAACTAGTTATACGATGCGTGAGCCCTCACTCCACCCCGCTACTATCCATTACCAGGAGCCGGGCTCCTGCCATTAATACTTGGTATTTTTGTCATACCGCTGACCACTGGCAGTTGGGTTGCAGCCGCATCTCTCCATGCGAGTCCGTGTGCAGGCCCAACTTGTCTGCAGTCCGTAGATTACGGCAGATCCTCTCAGGTGTCTTATGGCTACACTGCGATTTGCGAAACTGGCAAGAACCTGGCTTTATTTTCCCCGTAAAGATCGACTATAAAATCACTCGGTTGCGTGGGTCGCGAGAGGCTGGGGGTGAGTCCCGTGCGCAGTTACATAACATCCTTGCATAACATCCATTGCTGCTGGTGGCAAAATGCGGTAGGAATGAGGTAAGCTGGCGCTATTTAGCTGGATGTGAATGCCGTGTTTACACAAGACGCATCTTACTTTGGTAAGCATTTTACTGTGGTGAACGTATAAACGCGTGTTGAAGATTTTATACAAAAAATTCGGAAGAATAATGAAGGGTTTTATACCAGCTGCAATGTTTACCCCGTTAAGAAAGGTGTCTCTTGAAAACACGGCATAATCTGCTCTCTCAATTTATCTCGACGTTGTGTCCGTTCTCAGATGTAGCTGCTTCAAAACGAAAATTGATACGAAAGGATCGAAGTGTCCTTTTGTCTATGTATACAGCATTGCATCGCAGGTCTGCAGTACGACGTGTTATGTTAAGGCCTGGTTCAAATGTCGCACTTCTGCCGTGTCGAGTCTAATTGAATTAGATTCGACAAAAGCCCGGCAGTGGTTTCAAACGTCGAAATAAATTCAAACTTTGTCACACTTATTATTACAAGGCGCAAGATTCAACATGGCAGATGTTTGACGTTTGAAGCAGGCCTAATGTTTGCTATATTTAGTCAATTTTTAAAGTGTATAGCCTTTATAGTTGGAGCAGGCAAGTGCAAGCTCTGAACTTCTGCAGCTCCATTGTACACAGATAACTACATGCAACTATGGACTATACTGTTAAAAAGTGTTAAGATTTTATGGAATCTCGCCTTTCACATACATATTTCTTAATAAGCCTGGTTTCCATATGATCACTTTGATCACCCAAATCACCCCGATCGCCGGAATCGCTGCAACTGCCCAGATATTTTCATATGATTGTCTCCATTGTCTGAGGTGGTTTCCATTACAAACATTTCTACGGCCCCAATTGTCTGAGATAGCGAACTGGGGCAATCCTTGCAACAGCAATCACTTTGAACACCAGAATCACCAGTGACTGTGTTTCCACATAATTGCTTCAATCACCCTGATTATCCCACTAGTTTTGCAGACGACTGAAGCGATCCAGGCAATCATATGGAAACCAGACTCTAGGGTGCAGTAATATGGGTAACAAAATTGTGCAACTTGTCAGGCAACATTGTTGTATTGCAAGTTGAAGACCAATGTTGCACGTATTACCACCCTTCGCTCAACTTGCTGCATAACAAAGTTTTGATGTTGCAAGTTGCAAAATTTTGTTGCAGAAGTAAAATGAACTTTGAGTTTGTTGCACATATTCCCAATGTTGTTGCAACTTGTCACGCAACAAAGCTCCTCAGCCACCACCTTGTATGTCAAATGTACAAATCATGCTGCCAAATTTCATGTCTGATTGCAACAGAGTCATGCTACAAGTTTTTATTGTTGCGTGAGCAGTAATACATGCAACAATCGCTCTTCAACTTGCAATGCAACAAGTTGCACAATTTTGTTGCCCCTATTACTACACCTTCAGTTAGTAATATGTAACCTCAACAAAAGTTCTTCTGAATTTTTCTTGATCACAAAGGATAATATATTTTTCATCAATTTCCAACAGAATTCATTTAAAATTATGATTTACTTTATGTACCATAATAGACCGAAGTTGCTGGCACACTAGGGGTCATGTCGCAGGGACATGTAGCAAAAACAAAATCAGGTTCCATTAATATGCAGGGTCGTGTAGCAGGCACATGTAGTGGTGGCATGTACTGTACATTAGCAAGGACAAAGTCACGACATGTATACATACACAAGAAAATGTAGCTGGGCATGCACCCCGGGACACAAGGCGGCAACCTGTCCCCTTGTCTGAACTAATTATTGTTTTAAATAAATATGCAACAAAGTTTTTGGCAATTTCAACCCTAAGCCTATACCCATTTAACCTTCATTAGACATATTTTGCAGAAAAGCTGCGCACCCCATAAGAACGGCAATGCAACATGTATCCACAACACGTCCCTGCGACATGTCCCTGCGATGTACAGAACCCTATTTTGTCCCTGCTACATGTTGCTGCTACATGACCCCTAGTGTGCCGGCACCTTGAAGTTATAAATTCCCCTAACGCTAGACGTATATTTTGTTTTAGACAGGTTGGAAGAATTATTAAATAAGATCCCTGGCTTAAAATCAAAAGAGAAACGATGTCCATGGAAAGAAAGAAGTTAGGATCGAACTTGGAAATGTCACTCTGTCGAGAGCATCGTGAAGGTGGCTGGGGGTGGTTTGTGTGTTTTGCAACGTTCCTGGTGAATTTTATTGTCTTTGGTATCCACAATTCCTTTGCTGTCATCTATGCAAATCTGGTTAATGAGCAGGATCTAGGGATGGCTGAAAGTGGTATGTATACCTTCCCTATAATAATATTGTATATTTTTTGACCTATTGTAATGATTAATTAAACCTACAGCATGAACAATATCTAGATTATCTAAATGCTAACACTACAGATCATGCCCAAATATTGTTTGAACCAAGGATTTTGAACAGTATTTAGTTAAAATTGTGATCATCCAGATGGTGCTCAAATCTAGTGTGACAACATACTGTACATTGTTCAATAAATCACACAAGTTGCAGTGGGCTCCCATTGATAGTTTATCCCCAGGTTTTAGTATTTAAAAAATGATGGCTGTCATGAAATATGTATACAATCAATAAAATATATAAAACAAGAAGAATCTTTGAAGTAGCTGCATGATTGCAAAATGGCTGAGTCCAAGGTACCAATTTGCCTCTGCCCTTTTAAGTGCATGATTGTTATACTGATTTGCACAGTACTGTTTTTATAACCCTACCTATGAATATGATATGATGGGCTAAGCCTGGTCTAAGGTAACTAGTGTTGCAAATACATGATTATTCATGTTGCAGTAGACACAGCAAGGACATGCCTTCCTTATCTGTCTCCATGGTGATTAAGAATAATATTGATTATAATATTACAGTTGCAGTGAGCTTTGGTGTGATCTCATCAATCTCCCGACCAACCTTCAACCCTCCCTCTGTATACAGAATGTGCCTTCTGCAAAGTCACATCAATCTTTTGGCAAATTTTCATTCAGGACTAGGAGTGGGCAGAGGCAAAAACTACAGAAGTAGAATTGGGGGCCTAACCCCATTACTACTCCATGATGAAAAAACAAACAGGAACAAATGGGAGTGCCTGCATTGCAGGCTTCCGACATAAATGAGGCCTCGTCTTTCAAAAAATTCTGGCAACTTTTTTATTTACTGTATGTGACAAACAGAATGGTAACATTTTGATTCAGCTACCCCAATCCTCCACCAGCCCCCCCCCCCCCCCCCCACCCCACCCCCCTGCCCAACCCCTTAATTGAGTGTGACCCAGAGCATAAAATGTCAATATATAATTATTCAGTGTAGTAATAAACCCATTTGTTTGTTTTTGTAAAGCATGGGTTGGTGCTTTGGCCGGCTCATTAAACTTCTTCTGTGGCCCACTGACCTGTGTGCTGTGTGACTGGTTTGGCTGCCGAAAAGTAGCACTTGGTGGTACGCTTCTGTCCATAAGTGGACTCTTTCTGACATCATTTGTCCAACAAGCACCACTCATGTATTTAACGTACGGACTGATGTGGGGAGTTGGGTCCAGCTTTTCTTTCATACCATCGATCATTATGCTGGGGAAATATTTTAACCGCCGTCTTGCATTTGCGAACGGGATTGGTACTTCTGGCAGTGGATTTGGGTCTCTTGCAGCAGGGCCTGGGATCAATTACCTGTTAGCCAATCTTGGTTGGCAAGCTTCGCTGCGCATTTTGAGTGGGGTGGCGGCCTTGCTTGTTATTCCCGTTATCTTGTACAAGCCCGTTCAGTCTGCGGAGGAAAATGATGAGAAACCCAAGAAACGTTTTTCAGACATTTTTGATACATCCATGTGGCAGAACAGAGCATATTTGTATTGGGTTGGAACTGTTGCTGTGTTTCAGTTTGGCTATGCTGTGCCATTTGTACACTTGGTAAGTACTAGTGTGCCAGTACCGGTATCTTTAAATACTGACGTTTTAATACTCTTGTTGCTGTTTAATTCTTGTTGGCATTGCCTATGACTCCCAGTGAGTGAGTGGATGATTAAATGAACAAATGGGCGGATAGATGGATGAACAAATGGATGGGTGAAATAAAATAATATCTTTTTAATGAGTGAATGAATGAGTTCATAAAAGAATAAATGAATATTAATGAATTGACAGTTGAATGGGATGGGTGCATGAATGAAATGAGAAATTCAGAATCCTAATGGCCTTAGAATCCACATAAATCTAACATTAACATTGGTTTGGAATCAGGAAATTATCCGCAATGGTTTGGAACTTGAGAATCTACTTTTGGGCAATGAATCCAAAAATGCACAACAGTTTGGAAATCTAAAATCCAAAAACCTGAAGTCTGGACTTTAGGACCAGCCTTGGTAGACTCTCATGCAGGCCAATATCTTATTGTTATTTATTGTATTACTATTAGGTAAAGTATGCCGACGATATTGGAATCCCAGAGTCTAAGGGAGCCTGGTTGATCGGGATCCTATCAATAACCTGTACTGTTGGGAGAGTTGTATTTGGTAAAATTTGTGAGCTGCGCCGAGTGAACAAACTCTATGTTTATCAACTTTCGGTCTTCTCAATTGGCCTGGCGAGTTTACTGTGCCCCATGGCTAACAGCTTCACAGGCCTTGTACTGTATAGCGTCACGTTCGGCTTCTTTGACGGCTGTTTTGCTGGACAGCTTGTTGTCATAACTGCTCAAATTGTTGGAAAAGGAAAACTTTCCCAGGCAGTGGGGAACATGTTTGGAATTGTGGCGGTTCCCATGACACTTGGCCCCCCCTTTGCAGGTGAGATAAAAAGTAGTGCACCCATGCGGGCTTTTTTGGCAGTTATGAGGGAGGGGAGGGGAGTGGACAAACAGAACCTTTAAACACGATTGTATAATGGGTTCTTTGCACGGAAACTGGCACGAGCTTTAAAGCGAGGCTGTCCTGGCATAACTGAGAGAGTTACCTTGGAAATTTGTGCACGTAACTCCCTAAATGAAACATGTGCATATCTTCTGAAGACGCCTTGGTACTTTAGAGCGATAGGAAACTCTCTTGGTTCATGTCTGGCAAATTGGGTGGCGAATTTTGTGCCAGATTAGCCTCGCTTTGAATCCAGGATGGCGACACCGTGCAATGAGCGAATTGTGGCACTTCACGTGATTCTACAGGATTGCTGGTCACAAGTGAGATAGACAGTGCTGAATGTCACAGTGTTTTAGGCAGTGGGCGAGGGGAGAGTATGAAAAGAGTAGGGCTGGGAGGGTTGTTGGAAGACTTCATGTTCAGTGAAGTACAAATCCTTTGCTTTTTAGCCTATATCGTGTCCCTATTTCTGATTGGCCTTAGTCTGTGACCAATAAGAGTTCAAAAACTTATTGTTGACGTCACTCAGCCACAACGCAGGGCGTGCAGTCGGCGCTTTATGTGAATTTTTGTAACAAGGAAGTGCCGTTAAAAATCGGGAGTCAACTTTTTAATGCATGAGCAAAAACACAAAGTGCGACCATCAAAAGAAAGCTGCAAAGGAGTCCATTTGTTTTGCAATTTCTTGACTTTAGTGAAAAAAAGTAAATGGTAAAAAAAGGTATAACCTCAAGGTTTCTGATAAAAACCACTTGTCCAGAAATTAACTAGCAAAGCTCTTGTGTTTTCTTTTAGTTCAGTACTATCTTGACATTTTACTGTAAGTCGATAGAACGCCTGACTCTGTTTGCTTCTTCAACAGGGTGGTTGCACCAGGCGTTTGGTAATTACGACGGAGCTTTCTACGCTTGTGGTGGTGTGGCGATCCTCTCCTCTCTCCTGATTTTTGGAGTATCGCGCGTGTTACGGAACGATTCAGAAAAGAACTCCGAAGAATCGAGCACTGGTGTGGAGAGTTCTTCTTTGTCGAATGAAACTGACTATTTTGTAGTTAAAGAAACTGTTCTTTAGCCGCAGCTATCTTTAGAAATTTTACAGTTTCCAAGAATCACTTCTGCTCAACAGTTCGCCACTTTAAAGGACATTTTTGTAGTGAAAAAGAAAACAATCTTATACTTAATAATTCTACAATTCCCAAGAATAATTCTGCAAAATACCAAAGTACCTGCTGTTGGGTACTGCAGGTTTTTCTTGGCAGCTGTGCTCACTGTTCATGATATTTCGCAGTGAAAAAATAATTTGTTTTGGAGGAATTAGAAATTCTACAGTTTCCAAGAATGTTCCTCGGAAATGCGACCTATACCTGATGTGTGTCTTTTCGTGATTATATGGTAAGACTAATGAATGTGAAAGACTTCTAAGATTTTAATTAATAATATAGATCTATGTAACTAATTCTAATGGTTATAGTTCATTCCATACATTATACGATCATTGACATTTTTCTAAGTTAATACTTTGAACACGAAGTCCCGCTTTTAAAATAAAAAAAAAAAGGCTTCGTCCATTAAGACAATAATATGTACATAAATAGCTTTTGGTTGAGGGCATTTAAAGATTTGCGTGCCGTGTAAATGACAGCAAAAAGTTTTACTGATGTCTCCCGTGTAGAATAACTTGATTCGACCTGATGCATGAGCCATAAAAGTGTATATTCCGGTTGATCTACGCCGTGACTGTGTTGATCTGATCAGCAGCACATGGACATCACATATTTATAGACTAGCCTTCGAACAGATTCTCTTGACTCAGAGAGTGGGACGCGGTGGAGGGGGAGGGGAGGGGTACCTAAAAGACCTTCGCAATTTCACTAAACGCTTTTGACGATTCTCTGTTTTATCAATATTGACTTGGTTGGCGGATGAGCTTCCTTGAGTTCTTTCGGGTTGTATCTCATCGCACGTCTTCGCCCTTTTCTCACCTGTTATTTCTGTTTGTTTGACGAGAAAAAGAGATAACAGCGCATTCGTGAGCTTAGTTTCACGACAATGTTAAATATTCAAGAATAACCTGCGCTATCCAGTTTTGTGAGATCTCGCTTACAGCACGAAGCAGTTGATTTAAAGAGAAATTCTTCACGTGTCTCTGACTTTCCCTTCATGAATGATATGGAGAATTAATTTTGCAGTCACTTTCGCACCACCCCTCCCCTCCCCCGCTGTTTTTCTGTGCACGTCAAAAGCGTCGTGAATATTAAATATACAATGTAAAGAAAAAAATTCGATTAATTTCTCAAGAATTGTAATTTTTATACATATCCTATACATTTGGCACGAGAATTGCAATTTTAAAAACGCTATTTGCAGTATATAAACGAGATCTTCGGAGCTGTGTTTGACTGATGACTAGAGCAAAGAGCTCATCTGTTTTTTCTCGCACTCACGCTCTTCCTCGCTTGTCAAATCAATGACGAAGCCATTTACGGCGATGACTGGAATCTGCGGGTCTTTCTTTCGGTCCGATGCACGCTTCACTTTCCGTCGGACGGGGGAATTAACTGGCGAAGGCGCATGTATCGATTTGCCTTCACTATTCACACAACCAAACATTCCAACAGACGCTAGAATAGTTGGGTCCTCGTAGAAGAAATAGAACTCGATCCCGTCGCTTTCCGTTGGTGCAGAATCGAACTGTAAGCCATTTAGCTCCTGTAATTGTTTCAACAGCGCCCCATCCCACTCTTCAATTTCCGCAACGACCTCTTCGTTTAAAACGCCGTTTGTGTACTCCACCGCGTTGTTAACTTCCTCTAAGTACATTTCCAGCTCTGCCTTCTGATATTCCAAAGACAAATGCTTCAGAGAGATCATTTCCTTTACTTGAGACACAGCCTTGCTTTCATATTCGCTCACTTCTTGTATGAGTCGATCGGCGGCCTTACGGATTTCGGCGATGGTTTCAAAACTCCGTTCTGTGACCCTTTTTATCATATCATCAACGTTGGAAATGATACATTCGATAGAGACAGCCAAGCTCTTCGCTTCTTCTAGCTGTTCTTCGAGCTCGAACCTCGCGTTTGCCGATAACACCATCTTCGGGTTCGTAAACAATTACTTTGTCACAGCGTGTAACCGATTGACCCGACATCCGCTGCCGGTTTTTAATTCGTTTTGTTATTTATTAAAGAAGTGTTCAAACGTTGGTTCAAGGCAAACATAGACTCACAACTCTGTCGTCACATCAAACGTCACGGATTCTTCTTATTGCAGGTTTGTGTCTTTACACAAACGGCGCAATAAAGTGCCTTGACGACCAAATCATTCCCAGCGTGATAGAATGGCCCGGGGTATCCTACTGTGATCTTTTACGTCCGGAGCTAATTAGGCCTGACATAAATTTGAAAAGCAAACAAAAGGAGATATTGAATTGCAAAATACAGAAATGTTTCTTCAGTAATAACCCTTTAGTTCTTCAGATCGCGGAATACTGTATATTTCTGGAGCACCGGGTTTAAGTGATTTTATGAATGCTTTTAGTGTGCAAGGAACTCCATCCGCCACTTTTAACCCTTCCTAAACCTACAGTCGAAATACTGGCGACGTTTCTATTCTCTCAAGTACACATGTACCTTTTTAAGACACAAGTTTTTCAGGAAGATTTCAATGGGCGTACACTGTGGAAGCCAGCTGAGCAGTTGAAGAGGGTGAGAAAAGAGCCTTGGGAAGAGAATCAACCTCGTTCCCAGGGTCATCCGCGAAGAGAATGGCTCAGCGGACAGACACGCAGGCGCAGCTGTTCGCTTTTTCTTGCGCATGCTTTGCTCGTTTTCACCGACGTACAGTTTATGTGCTGGCTCATTCGTTTGCGTTTGCGTTGGACTGTCACGCATTCAAACCATCGACGTTCAAGCTGACTAGGGGGAAAAAAGCGAATTATTGAGCGGTAGTTTGTGTTTTCGCGAATTCATTCGTCATCTTTCGACCGGCCTTTCTGCGCCTGAACAAGACCGAAGAGGAAATGACTGCACTCTAGGGTAGGGGTGGGGTGCAGTGGTATATAAACTACCCTATGATTTAATGTTATGAACCGATTTTCGCCAAAACATCGAGTCCAAGTGCGTCAAGCTCTCTCTCCCGTACTGTATATAGAATAAAGTTGAAGGCCAACTTATTTGTAATTTTCCGATATCATCAGTGAGTTTGCTACAAAGCGAGAGAGGGAAGTAGGAGAGCTGTTGCATTTACCAGAGCCCGGGGAAGAACAGTAAAGGTTGGCTTCTGTTAGTTACGCATTTTACACACGAAGTTTAACAGCCAACTGATTATATATCTGTAGTGTACATTTGTTTAATTTCATCTCTTTTATTCAAATTATTTTTCCTAGACTTCCTTTTAACTCGGCTCCCTTGCTTGTCATCAACACAGAACGGCTTCAAAGTCATAACACCTGCAAGTGTACATGATAGGCGATACAGCTGCCAAAGCCCTATTCATAACTTGATCCGTTCTACTCTGTCTGAATGATTGATCGTGGAGCTGAGGAGAGTGCCAGGACGTAAATTCATCTATCCGTTGTGGAGTGTGTTACCATGCTTGCACTGTTGATCGACAGGCAGGCAAATAATTATCTCCTATTTCGTATTTACACCAACCGTAACTTTAAAAGGTGTTTACTCTTTGAGATACTGTACACACAAATAGTGTCATATATAATATATGTCAAATAACGTAATCCCAAATCTTAGTGTTTTATGACATATTTCACACTACCGTCTTCTATTATTATATAAATATATAAATGTATATGACATCGCCGGCTGCATCAATATTATAGTACATATGTTTCAAGACAGTTCATTACGCCCTTATTATTATGAAGAAATTACTTTGTTCAGGTTTTAGTAAACGCTCAAATTCGGAGAACGCCGCATTATCACTTATCCAATGGACAGTTGATCCAGCTATGAACATCTCTGTCACCCATGCTAGCTGTCTAGTCTAATTAGAGCACAACAGTCTTCGCCGTGCGTTATTTTGGGACTATTCCGCCTATTCCTATTCCGCAATAGACAATAATTCTGTTCTTTTGGGACCTATCCTGATTCCAGAATGAACAGAGCAGAATTCCGTCCATTTAGTTCTTCTCCTGATAGCAGAATTTGACGACACCCCTCTGTAACAGACCTGGTGAGACCTGGATGTTCCCAGGTTTTCGGTAAAAACTTCACCAGGTCATAAAATTTTCCATTATATATGTTTTATTGAGATTCCACCGGGGACGTAAAAAGTACACCAGGACACCAGGGAGGATAAAAACTTGGCAGGTAAAATAAAAAGTGGCAGTTCACCAGGGTCAGGAAGGCAAAAAATTTCTCTAGGAAGGGGAAAAAAACTCACCAGGTCGGGTTTTACCAGGTCTGTTGCAGAGGAGTGTTTGACGGAATAGACGGGATAGCGGTTTATTTGGAATGGACAGAATAGTTGGCAATCGTGTGTTTTTAGTGCTTTTTTTTTTTGTTTTGTTTTGTTTTGTTTTTGCCGTATTCTGTCACGTCAGCTATCCTGTTTTCGAAATAGCGCAAAGTCTGTTCTTTCAAAGAACTGGCATTCTGTGTATTATGTTATTGCTATTCCGGAATAGGAATAAACGGAATAGTCCCCAACGAATGCACCCTTGGTAAGATTCAGTGCGCAAAAAGACAAATTTTTCCAACAACTCAAGAAGAAACGTAGGAGTGATGTAGTGAGCATTCATAGTCACACCACTGTGTTTTGTCACGTCATTAGGTAGCAAATTCTCCTTACTGTGTGACATATCTTTGGTGTCAGAAAATGAAAAGAGAAAATTGGAGTTGATCACTCTCAGAAGTCAAAGGGGTTAAGCTGGGTGGACTTCCTGTCGTCCCAGGCGAACACAGAAAGTCGTCATCTGTCTCCAAACAGCGAAAAACTCTCGTCGAATCCTTTGATGCAAAGCACCGTACAGATAAGGGTTGATAGCGCCGTTTGCATAGTACAATCTGGACACCACAGATTGGACAAAAATTGACGCGCGCGTTCCCGAATGCAGCGACCAAATATTCAACATCATGTACGGCGCCCAAGAGAGAAATAGCACACCAACGATCGCTGAAAGAATCAGAGCTGTTCTAATCTCCTTCCTAATTGAGGAGTGCGGCTTTCTGAGGCAGTAACCGCCAGCCACAACGTCAGAAATGCCGTCCGCAAAGCCTGCCTGAACCGTCGCGACGATTTCACGCTGTCGAGCGGCTTCAACTTCTTCTCTTATCTGCTTCGAGTGTCTTCTTGCCACTCTTAGAATACTGGCGTAGATTAGGATGATGGTTAGGAAAGGGAGGAAGTATATGGTCGTGAGTTTTACATAGGTGAAGCTGAACGATTTTTGGTAGTCGCTCTCGCAGAGCCAAAGACCTGGAATGAATTCGTATCTACTCCATCCAAGGAGAGGATAACACGCTGATGCAAGTGCGTAAAACCAAGTCCCCATAATTACACCGACGCATCTGCGATTTGTAACCCGTGCTTTGTACCTGAGTGGGGTCAAGATTGCCAAGTAACGATCGACACTTACGGCCAGAAGCGTCAACACAGATACTGAACTAAGAGAGTGTTGTAGGAAACCGTTTAGTTGACACATCGCAGAGCTGAATGTCCACCGCCCGTTTAATGAAGAGCGAATTCCGAGTGGAAGCAGAAAAAGACCAACGAGGATTTCATTCACAGCCAAGTTGATGAGAAGGAAGCCCGAAGGACAATGTAGACAGCGGACACGACAGATTAACCCGCAAAGAAAGATATTGCCTGCTACTGTAAGTACAATTGTTAAAATGGTGATGCTTACTTCAACGATCTTAGCTTCCTCTGGCATCGTGTTTTCTCTGGGCCTTAACTATAACAAGACTTGTGAGACTGATAAATTCCAGTTCCACCTCGAAGCGCCGATTGTCAGGGAGGCTGAGGGTATATTTCTGACTTGAAACGCCTTTTCTTCTTCCTCAATCAAACTGCAAGAGTATCCAAGCGGTGTGTCTCGATGATTTCTCTTTTGATGTGCTGCTCTGTTGTTGGCATATGAAACTTGTACTGTTTATTCACTCTGACTGCACTTGGCTGGAAATCACCGCACTTTGTCTGTATATGTATCTTCTCTTTGTCAACTAACTTAGTTACACCAGTGAGAGCTTATCTTTCTCTCTCACAGTGAAAGAATCTAAAAACAAGGGAGATGCAAGCAAAATTAGAAGGAAGCGGTCTGTTGATCAGTCAGCGATTTATGTATATTCACGTGTGTGAGTGCTGTATACTGCAGTATAGATACTAAATTGTTTAAACAGTTAGCGATTTTACTGTCAGTATCATAAACTTCGCTACTGCCTTCAATAGCATGTTTTTTTTTTGTTAAGATGCTTTTTCGATAAGCTGACAGAAATAATGCAGTAGTGCTGTACCTCGGATCAGAACTGATCACTATACAATTGTACGAAGTTTTAGTGATACTAAAATTATACTGATTCAGTCTTTTGTTTTGTAAAAAATAATCTTTTTCTCGTGAAAACACATTTTTGAACCAATTTTCTATGGCCAAATACTGCTCGGTTGCAGTGTGCATCTTTTTCTTATTAAAGTAACGTATAGTGGTGTTAGAATAATTATCCACAACTCGCAAATTACAGATGCATGTAAATCTTGGATGTTACTAAAACGGGCGGCGTCTTTGATCTCATTCCCTATCCCGGTCTTAGTATTAAACATCCTTTGGACGTTTCATAAGCATGGACTTCGTCTGTGTGTCTGTGATGTGACCAGCGAAAAGTTTTGACTTGTACATCTAAAAACTAGCAAGTGCTTATATATACGACAAATACTCTGGCAATAAAGAATTTACTTGGAGCTCAGCTGGAAGAGTAAACGGTTCTAGTTAGCTCTCATTTACCATTGAAAATGCGAGAGCAAATTGAGCGATCAGGGGGGGGGGGTGATTGTAAATTTTTCGTCATTCACCGTTACAGCTGTACATTGAGCCCTCGGTACTAGCGTTTAGAGTCCGCCTTAGAGAAAGTTCAGTTACAGAGAAACAAGTGAAAAATCAGCGAGAACCAAAATTGCATGCCGTCCGCCTAGGAGAGGTGTCCGCTTTAGAGACGTGTCCCGGGGGGGGGGGGGGGGGGGGTTCTCCTCAAATTTTGGGTGGGAGTGTGCCGCCCGGGACCACCCTATTTCAGACCAAAATTTGCGATTTTCAACCTTATTTCAGGCCAAAATTTTCGACCCTATTTTAGACCAAAATGTGCAATCTTCGACCCTATTTCAGACCAAATATCAAAATTTCCGACCCTATTTCAGACTAAAATGCTAAAATCGATACCTTATTTCAGACTAAAATGCTGAAAATGATACCCTTTGGGGCGGCACATACCTATATGACTCATATATGGGAGTACCCTCCGCCCCCCCCCCCCCCCCCCCCCGGGAGACGTGTCCACATATTGAGCATATTGTGGGCGTAAACGCTGCGACCAAGATCAATTCGAACGCGAGCACCAACGATTTATGTTTTTTCTGCGAATCTTGTGTCTACCTGATACTCAGTACAGTATATAGTAAGGCCTTGGAGAGATGAATCAAGATTATTAGACTTAATTTAGGAGCCCGTTTCAATCATGGATATCTCTCGTCGGCTTTTAGCTAGGTGTATGTTCTAAAAACTAAACACTTGCTTGGCAGCTAGGAAATCAGCTTATTAAATGCTTTGAAAATGCCAGTATGAGAACAAAGTTATCTTCTCTCTTGAACGCAATAGCTCAAAGCGAGAATTTCTACAGATTTGACTCAAACTGCGGCGTCTGTTAGGCCCTGTTTACACACTGCGTACTTTCCCATCAAATCGAAAAGTCCTGTTGCCTCGGAGATATATTTCAGCTGCTTTTTGATGCTCAGCTCTGTACACTAAGCGTGGTTATAAAATCTTTAAGACAAATGTGAGCAAAAATAAAACTGAAATATAGGAAATGCGTTTTGATATTTTGTTTTGTGGTCGCCATAACCGGAGGTGTGTCTTCTATTTGGTGATCGCGTAATTTACTTTGTACTATGATTCGTGTTGGATGATAAACTTAATGATAGAAATGTCTGTTGTTCAAAGCTTCGTTTCGCAACGCTTTTTATTATAAAAACTCTTGTCATTTTTCGTTTTCATTTGAAACACATCGTATGATCAAAAGCCTAATGGATACTAAGTCTTAAAAAGCCTTCGTTTCCATAACTTTCGTACGTCGTTTTAGAAGTGTGGATGGACGGCGAGACACACTCAAAATAGATTTCAAATATCACAAAAACGACTGGAATTAGCCGTATATCAGT
>OZ038462.1:9158039-9237039 GCA_964036295.1 Plumapathes pennacea
AGCGCTCAAGTTGTCTTAGTTCTTTGTGAACTATCGTCGTTTCTGTGGATGACGCAAAACTAAAACTTTCAACCAAGCGAATTATCAAACAAACTTCAGTTTCTAATTTCCTCGCGCCCCCTTAGTTCTCGCAGAATAATATGACCTGTCAAGCGAAAATAAACTGTCATCTGAAGAGAGGAAATTTCCAATGCAAAAATTACCAAAGTTATAAAAACTGCCAACAGATTATTGGCTATGTTTCTTAATAAAGCTCAGTATTGACACAAGGAAAAATCTACAACAAAGAATTCTCGGCGTTGTGATTGTAGAAAGAATAAGCAATATATAAATGAAACGGATGTTATGAATAACGTCAAGATTTTTCTCAAGAGATTCATGTGAACAGACGTGATGTAGTACGCGCAACGAAGTGAAATAAAGGCGCACGTAACATGCATAAAATGCAGCCGACTGAATATAGTCAAGACAAGGCAAAAAAATAATAAAAAAATCACCCTACGAAACTTCACTAAAAAATGAAATTGACTTCTTAATCATAATAATACATTACCTGCAGCCTAAAATTTACTTGCTTTTCGAGACAAATTCAAAATATTTAGTTTTATCTTTTGTTTTCACAGTTGGGTATTGAAAATTAGGTTTACCGCACACTCTTAAGGCTCCAAGGTCACGAGCTTCGCGAACTGGAGCATAAGTGGCATTTACTGAAATACTCTGTTCATGATAAAACTCAAGCAGAGTGGAGAACTGCTTCTCTGATCATATAATGCAGTGTTGATGTAGAAACAAACCAAGTTTACCACTGAGATTTACTTGTCAGACACTCGTGTAGAACGGTTTTCCGATAACTGTCGAAATTAATTGTGTGATTGCTTTGGTTTTGCGTTTGCTTCGCTTTCGGATTGGTCCACACGAGTTTTTCAGCATGCTCAGCCAATCAGAGACAAAACCAAAACCAAACACTTCTCACGCAAGCAATGGCGTGTACTTGCACTGCTGATTGGAAAGTAAAACCAAACGCAAGACCAAACGCGAATTACTTTGGCTTCCAATTGGCTGAACTGTTTTCTCTCAGTCTCTGTGATTGGCCTGTGTGATTACTTTGGTTTTGGAGTTCGACAGTCATCCGAAAACGGCTCTATACGGGTAATAAAAATACTATTTGCTGCTACCCAACTACTGCGCATGATTTTCAGTCTATGGCTTTGTACGCATGGAGTGTATCTCAACAGTAGTACGCCTAAATCTTTCCCGTAATACAGATGACTGTTAAGTTGTACACACTTGGGGAAGGTACGTTTTTTTATCTGAGAAGGGCTGGATGGAGGATTCTTTTTTTTTTTTTTTTTTTTTGCATTATTTTTAAGTCTGTAGGCCCTCACTCTTCCCTTATCTCCACTTTATTTAATTCCGGTCACTATTCTGATTGGAAGTTTATAACGATAATGATAACAATGATAACAATGATAATAATAACAACGATGAAATAATGAAAGTTTAATATCAATGAATCGCACCCGTACAGGTGAATTACAATAGAAGTTACATAAGAGGTAATTATAGGGGATAAAAGGGGATGGGTTACAAATAGTAGGAATTTTAGCTGTATATAATAATAAAAATAGTACCTAAGCTAGAATTTACAAACTGCTATGGTTCATGCTCTCTACTCTGGGGCCAATTGACACCGGTCATTTTAAGGCATAGCAGAGAAAAAACAATTTAATCTGTCCGTAGCGACACTGGCACTATTGTAGTCACTATTGTTGCGCATATTATATTTACAATTAAGGTTTTCAATATTCTTATTAAAGCACCTTGTAGCAAAGTTTGTATCTCCTTTCATTTAGCCTACTGCACTTAGACAGAGTCAGTGCGTCATAGTGAGTTCCAGGCAAAATGATACGCATTGCACTTTTCTGAACCATTTTGATCTAGTCCTTGGGGTATTCAGGTAGGCTGTTTGACCAGGTAACGCAACAATACTCGAGGATGGCTCTTACAAGTGCGAGGTAGATGTTGACAGCCGGGTCGATGGAATGGCGCAATACCAGCACGCTTTAGCACCCCGGGCTGGGTTGTTCAAAGCGCGGTTACGCTAACTCAGGGTTAACTAAATTAGTTTCTCTCTCTGGTTTGTGGCTAACAAACTGCAGAATTGTGATCATATAGACCAGCTAAAAATGTTGTTCTTGCTCAGAGACGGAGTCCTTTTGTGATCAAACGCTTTCGTTTTTTATTCGTAAAACTGACAAAAAAATTTAGACTTAACCCGGGGTTAGCTTAACCTTGCTTCAAGCAAACCGGGCCCTGATCTTATACAAAAGTTTCGATGCTTAGTGTTATCGCTTACGCCCTATCTCTTCGTACATAAAAAATTTTCCTATCCCGCTTGCAAATCGGTATCTTCTCGAAATAGGGAAAGATACGAGGAATTCAACGAGGAAAATGCGTTTGTAGTGACTGCGAGGAATTTGAAAGAAGCATCATTTCTGCTGCTGTGTCTTGTGGCCCGGATGGGGCCTGCCAAAATCCTTCGAAAAAAGGAGCAAAACCGTCGCATCCCCCACCGATATACCTGAGTACCCCTCCTCCCTGGGGAAATGCTTTTGTCCAGACATCCAATCATCTGGGTTTCCGGGTTTCATTCCAGATGCGAGGGACGGGAAGGGTGCGGTGTTTGATGAGCGCTTTGTTGATCGAATAGTTGGCTTCTCTTCGGAGGAAACGGTTCGCAGAAGGTAAGTGCACCAGTTTAATGTACAGGTACTCGTTCTTCTTGGTTTGTGTGGTTCGAAAAGTGAGCGATGTGTGAAATGTTAATAAGGCCAGCGACGGCTCGGAAATTGTTTCGTTGCAAACTCGACCCTTTTTATCACTCTGTCTAAATGAACTAGACACAGATTTCGTTACATATAGCTTAAAGAGTACTACTGCTTCGTTTTTAGTCTACAAATACATATTTTAGTTATGTGGATGGTGGCTGTTTTCACGTATAAAGATTTGCTAACAGTTGGCGTTTGTCTTTTGTGCCAATTTATGTAGTACTTTGATTTTGTGTTTTGGAAAGAAAGATGTGAACTAATCAGACTGTAGAAAGGCCAAACTATTCGATAAAAGGATGCTAAATGCACCGAAAGTGTAATCAGAGCTTTGGAATTCATTTCCTGCATTCCTGCAAATCTAGGGGCAATCCGCACTAGGCGATGGTTTGTTTATGTTTCATTGGACGGCCGGCCGTTTTACGGTTGTTTTTGTTTCGCACTGACTAAGGGGCAATCCGCACTAGGCGATGGCTTATTTATGTTTCATTGAACGGCCGGCCGTTTTACGGCTGTTTATGTTTCGCATCGACTAACCGCGCGCAATATTAAATTTGCATCCGCACTAAAGTCCGGTTTGTTATTTCAGCGATCTGTTTGATTGACGTTGATCTCATAAAATTTCCCGCATTGACTAGCTTTAAAAGGGTGGTTTTAAAAGACTTCGCCTGTTTGTTCAAACAGTTCTTGTAATATATGTCATATGATACCTGTAAAGTGAGATTAGGTATTAAAAGTGCGGTAATACAAGGTGGTTGGTCAAGGGAAATATTCTGATTCGATAGCAGTTGTAGTGGCGCACTAGCGCGGACCGTTTGGAAGCTAGAGAACGCCACAATGTGCAACCAGAACTGTACTCAAAGGAGCTTAGGATGTCTTAAATAGTGGAAGAAGAGCCAAACAAACCAAGGTGCTAATGTCAGGAACGTTTGGACTCAGGAGCGTGCGTCACAATTTAGATTCAGAGTTGCTGGTACGAAATGGATTGGTGCGCCAGAAGAAAGCCAGCGATACCTGTAATCTATAGTTTCTTAGTTATCCAAAACATTGATGGTTTTTTGATTGCTATTTTTAATCATTCGGCTAGCCTTTTTTTAGTATAATCTGTTATTAATATTTTTATATTTCAAGATATGTTATTAATATCTTTGCCAGATAGGTTGGAAATATAAGCTCAATCAAAAACTTAATATTGGCAAAAGTACTTTATATATCCTTTCTAACTGTTACTGTTGACATTAGAAATAAAGAAACTGGAAAACACTATTGTTGAAACTCTTGGCGATTGTGATGTAATAGTGGGTTTGCCCTTACAGCGTGATACAGCTGACCCACTCTTCAAAGTAATTGAGAAATCTGAGGACCATACCCGGCTTCTGACGTGTTTAAACTACCGTTCGTTGTTAGGCTTTAAGAGATTCCTCGATCTTTTCATTTGTAGAACACCCTTTAAATTCTTACTTAATCTTACTTTACTGGTATCATATGACATATATTACAAGAACTGTTTGTTCATGTTTGTAATATCTTGCGTTAGAAAAATTATTACATTTTGTGACAAAAGTTATTACATTTCGCGTTACTTTTTTATTACATTTTGTGGCGAAAAGTTATTACATTTTGCGTTACTTTGTTATTACATTTTGTGGCGAAAGTTATTACATTTTGCGTTACTTATTACATTTTGTTACGAAGTTATTACATTTTGCGTTACTATTACATTTTGTGTCAGTTATTACATTTTGTGGTGTAACAATTGGCCTGCCCTGAAGGCAGGCCGTCGGAGCCTTAGAAGTTTTTCGGCCCGGCCGAAAGATCGTCTGCGCGATAATGGCTGGAGTCACACTAGGGAGTTTACCATAGTAAATCTCCCAAACTATAGCAAAGTTTATTTTACCATAGTCAGAGACGAAAGCGTATCAGATGACATTTTTTGGATTCCACACGAGTTTTGGGGCAATTAGTTTTGACAGTTGTTTACACATTATTTTGATAAGGAAACCACTTTAAAAAGTCTCATATGGCCGCAGAACCCGCACAGTTAAGCAGGAGACCCAGATAAACCAGATCAGTGTGTTCAAATCACATCTTATTAGTAAAAATTCTTGTTGTCCGATCGAGTGAAATCCCCATACATTCTCTTATAACCGCCATTATGTGGCGCCCGCGAACTATCAGCGGAATCACCCCCAACCTGTGGATGAAACCCTGTCATTTCTTGGCCGGAGACTGAGAAAGCTCAGAGCAAGAAATATTTTTCATCCCTTCCGGCGAGCATGGGTTTATCCTCGGCCCCAAACATGGTTCGAGAAAACGAGTACTCGTCATCCATCGTTGCGGAGAAGCGAAGCAGGTCAAATCAATTCACTTGCGAAAAGGAAATCTGAGATAGCTGTTTGATTTATATTACACATCACAAAGGCAAGCTGTCAACTAAGCAAACAAAGTTTAGATAAACCTGTGATAAACCCTCCTTTTCAGGTTGGTTTACTATGGTAAATTTTTGGTTCATCTTGCCGCCGTTGTCAAAGTAACTAACCGGAGTTCAGTTTACTATGGTTATCCCTCAAATCCCAGTCACACTTACGACGTCGTTAACTATAGTTAAATGCGCTTAACCATAGTAAAATATGGCCAGTGTGACCCCAGCCACTGTCTGTGCGATAATTTGTATCGCACACAACTTCTACCGTGATTGACATGTTCTGCCAATCATATAGAAAACGGCCGAGTGCGGATTGCCCCCTAGTGGGTCCCTCGTGACTTCTGGGTTTGTTTATATTTTTCCAGCTGCCCACTCCGTGACTTTTAACTGAACTGAATTGCTGACATGTGAAAACAAAGAGTGTCTGAAGTGATGGGCTGGTCCCTTTTAGATTTAGTCTGGACTTAGGGACCGATCGTGTATTATGGGGGGAGTGGAGGGTGGTGGTTTTCTAAATGATTTTAAGGTTGAAATTTCCAACCCCTACAAAAAATTGTTAACAAAAGAATAATCCCCTCTGAACTTGTAATTATTTAAAAAATACCCTCCCCCTCCCCAGCATGAACAAGAGTCTAGTGTTAAAACAGATGCTGTCTATTAAAACACGACTCGTGTCACAGGTTTTACAAACTGATCTGCTGACCCAGCTCCTGTATGTCTAAGGAAGTTAACTTACTTTCATCTCTCGCCTTCCTGTGGATAATGAAGATGACTTCTTGCCCCAAATCAATGTGTCCCCCAAATCTAACTTATCTTCCTCCACTTCTGTACGATAATTCTTGGTAAAGATTACAGCATTCTTCTATACCTGCCAATTTTTTTTTTTATTCCAAGGCATAAGATTTATAAAGAATTGTGCGGGGGTTCGAACGGTTGAAAGGCTCAAGCTTCTAGGGGTGTCTGGGTGCATGCTTCCCCGGAAAATTTTGAAACCTACAATCAGTGACAAAAGTTCTTGGGACACTTTCAAAAACTGAGGTATCTCAGACACAAGTCATTGATTAAGCGTACTGAAAGGTGCAAAACCATTCTTCTCCCCCCTCCCCTCTCTACAATGTTGCGTGTGTTTGGAAAAACAAGTTCAGGCCACTTCAACATTGAACGGGGGGAGGGGGGTTGTCCTTCAACTGAAACAGTAGATAAATTACTGAAACTGTGCGAGTGTCCCAAGACTTTTGTCACTGATTATAGTCTCCCTGAAATGGCATTTCCTTCATTTGTATTTCTTATAAATTCCAATGAACAGTCTGCATATTAAGAGTTTGCAATGGTATGAAAATTGTACCCCCCTATTTCACCAAGAAGATAAAAAATTACCCCCCCCCCCCCCAAAAAAAAAAAAAAAAAATTGCATATTCCAAAGTTTTACCCCTCCCTCGGGACGTAATAAACGATCTGTCCCTTTTTTGTTTGAGAGTAAGTTAAATAACTGAATATTCATTTTGAAAAATAATGTTGAATGATACATACAGCAAAGGAGGAAAGCATCAGCTGTTTTAAACTCAAGAAATGTGGTGTTTCAGGCAATCTAAATTTCAAAATTTTTTGAGGGATGGCTTTCATATTGATGTGTAGATGATTATTACTCATTTCCTAACTTGTGACTATCAGTTCTTTTTGACTGACCTTCAAAAAGAAAAGGAACAAAACAAGACATGATATTTTTTTTCCTTCAAGGTGATCATATATTGATCAAAGAAAATGAGCAATGCAGACGCTGTTCCAAGCTTTAAAGACTTCAATAAATGGTCAGTAAAGATAGCTGAATACTGGCTTGAGTTGGGTACTGGATTGGGTGTTCCTGATGACCGCTTAACAAACATCAACATAAACACCCAGCTGTACCCCACTCAGGAAAAACGGGCGTTTCAAATGCTGAAAACTTGGAAAGAGCAAGGAGGTGCTTCATACAGGATAATGGCAGGTGCTCTAAGAGAACGTGGTAAAGTCGAGCTTGCAAACAGTATTTGTCCATCAATGGTAAGCCAACTACCTTTTGATAAGAAAAAACATTTTCTATATTACGAACTACAATACAGTTGACACACTCAACCTTCAACTATATGCATAATTAATTCTCAATTACTCCAGCTTTTCTTAGCAAGGTTTTAGTTGTAATTTTCTGGGTTTGAAAATGTATGTGTTTTAAATGTTTTGACAGTGCTTGTAGCCTGACGCTGTAAATTCAATTCATGAAAAGGGTGAGGATATACAGTACGAGTGGCAAACTTTAGATAAGAACTGTTCTGATTGATCATTAGCTGTGTGGTGCTCATTTGTGCAGTATGAGAGAAATGAAAATTACGGTTTTTTTCTCTCTCCCTCATCCCTATACCACATCTCCCCTGAAAAAAGCCCGAAACTCAGGTTAGTTGAGATTCATCTGCATGAGTAGTACTTAGTGTCATCTTTTTACTCTTCTCACATATATTTACGATCATAGAAACTTAGTTTGGGATGGTAATCATTGCCCTAAACAGTTTTACTTTTGCGAGTGTTTGACGGCGAAGAAGGTTGGGTGTCGTTCTGTGATCAATCATGCGTAAACTTGAATGTTGAACAGTTTCTTCTGTGCCCGAAGTATTTCCATTCGGAGAAACCACTGCTTGCAGGGTATGAACAAGCAGGCACCTCTATATTTTTAGCATCTTGTGCAATAGACACATAAACCTAACAGAATCCTATTTTTGCACATGTTATTCTGCTTTGTTTGCTAAGGCTATGTTTACACTATACCGGATAGGATTTTGAGCCGTTGTGAAAATCTATCCGGTACAGTGAAACAAGAAAAGATTGGTCCGAAGCGACTTTGGGCGAAAGCCTATCCCTAAACACAAGGCCAGTCCGGAGCGGCTTTGTCACAATCAATCAATCAATGCAATCAAAGTGTTTTCCTATCTGATGCGGGCACTGGTAACCACTTCAGAAGTGGAGCGGAGCGCTCTGTTTCAAAAATCGCTCCGAAAACAGCATATCCAATGTAAATGGAAGGCCTATCCGGTACGTTTTTGTGATGCTATGGAAAATTATCCAGTATAATGTAAACGTAGCCTAAAACACTGGTGCACGTTTAACAAGAAAGTACTAAAGAAGGTCAGAAAAGGAGAAAAATAATTTCACCATCAAGATTCAAGTCCATAGCAATTTTTTATAATTTCCGAACTTGCTTGATTATTATTTATATCTCATGGAAACTTTCTTATAGTTTGTAGATTTTCCTGATCTTACTTCTGTCTTTTAAAGAGCAGAGCTTTTCATCTTGCTAAGCATATAATTTTTCAATGCTGTATTTTTTTAACCTACAGCATGGTATAGTTTGATATTTTCATACCTTGAGTACATTGGAGGTTTGTTAAACAGCAGTGTAATAATTTATTTTGTTGTCTTTGCAGGATGATGATGAACTTTGTGGACAAGCACAGGGTATGCGAAATACTGTTTTCCTATAAGAAAAAATAGAAACTAATGTAAAAAGTCTAAATGATTTGAACGAAAAAGTGTGGTTATTATAGAAAAATGTGGATGCCCTTATGTTTGGCTGGCTGTTCTTTGTAATTTCCAACAATCAGGGTATTTATTAGCATTCCCTTCCTACGTTTGTCACATTTTTTAAATTTTGCCAAACTTTTTTGAGCACACAAATGCAGATTTGGCTTGACAGCTTTTGGTAATTTCAAAGCAAGCAAATTGTGAGCATTCCCTGCCCACATCTGACCAAACTGTAGACTTTTTTTTTAATCAATGCAGTATGGCACAAGAACAGTGTGGTGCTCTCTTTGCGACATTCTATTTTTCATGCACAGGACTGCCTTCGACTCACTTGGCATCACAGACTCAGACACAGGCAGCAAAAAGAGGAAAAAGAGGATTGCCTCCCACCTCAGCAACATCACAGAATCATAAAGCAAAGAGACGAAAAGCAGGATCACCTTCCGCCTCAACAACATCACAGACTCCTGAAGCAAATGGAAGAAAAACAGGAGAAAAAGATTCAGGTGATTTCATAAATTGATTTTTTTGTCTTGAAAGAGAATTGATTCCCGTGCCTCAAAAAGAGGCAAAATGAACAAATCTAAAAGTAGGGTGATCCATCATCTATCTTTGGCATCATTAGCCTGCATGCAGACAGACAGGACGTCTGCACCCAGCCTACAACATATAAAACTACCAATCTGTAATGCCCTTGAGAACTTTATCGATACTCTCATTGGTCATGGAATATGATCAGAAATTTACATGCACCCTTCCCACCTCTCCAAGCCAAATGGGTCTTAACTATTCTTTCTCCTGGATCCACCCCTTCATTTTTTGTCCTTTCCTTGTAGGACTATGATAGTAGAAGAAATAAATTACATAAATTTGTACTTACAGGCAAGCGAAAGTTACACTTTCCAGAAAGAGTGCCTGCTGCAACCTCGTTCCCAGGCTCTTTCATCTCCCGGCCCCCGCCCCCGAAGAAAGACCCTGGTTCAGGCTGGTCACGTGCCTTGCTCACAAAGATAATCCGTTGGGAGGGGTCCCCCTGTCAAAGAAATTTGTCGTGCTGTGCGTTTGTCAAATCAAAACGAGGCTGGCACAAACGACACAAATCAGCCACGCTTTTTGGCAAGCTTCCTATAAAAGGGCGCTTCCCAGGGAAGCGCAGAGCAATTTGTCAATCAACAGCGACCGAGACAACAGTTCCTAATTAGTAAAAAGCCAAAAATGTCCAAAGTTTGTTTTCCCTGTACTTGAATACCACGCAAAACAAGATAATGTTGCCTCACCAATTTTCCATCACATAAACATTCATTTTGAGTGCATTTTGAGTGAAATCCAAGAATAATCTTCAAAGTAAAACATTAAATATGCTTGGTGGTCGTATTGCGCCGCGAAATTCAAAATGTATTTTGGCAGCCAAGAGAAAATTTCGTTTCAAACCCTTCCGTCCAGGACTCCACATTAAAGTTGCCCGTATGTGTTTAATTTTAGGTATACTTTTAGTTGCCGCAGGGAAATTTCATGGACAGAGCGACTTCTGAACGCTGTGGACGCACGTGCGATTTAACAAACATTGTGCAAATTTGATGTCGAAAGAGGCGGCCAACGGCCTTTTATAGCGCGCCTTCGTGTTTAAATGCATCTTTTCACCCTTCCGAAGGAGCCTTGACACTCAAAATTACCTTTTTGTAAGCTCTGAAGTTGTCGAGGTGTCTTTCACATGGTCTGCAGATTAAATGCGGCAAACCTTCGTTCTGTGGCAACGAGCCCTGCTGTAAAACTCTTTCGCTGTTTCGAGAAGTGCCTTATTAGCTCAGTTTTCCGCATAGGTTTTTACAGTGGTCTCCCACAGAACTACAAGGCCTGCAACAACTTGACTTGTTGTTCAGACGCAGCATAAACTACATGGGAGGTGTTAAATTTTTATATCCAAATTTTTCTTCCCCAGTAGACAAAGTAAAGTAAATTTTCCGACTTAACGGCCCCTCCCTTGGTTTCCTCTTTTGCAACCGGCCAGATTCTGGCCGACACATGACCAGCCTGAACCAGGGTCTTTCTTCGGGGGCGGGGCCCGGGAGATGAAGGAGCCTGGGAACGAGGTTGTGCCTGCTGTTGATTTCAAACAGTATGCATACATGTAGTTCTTAGACTTTCTAAACCAAGGACCTAATTTTTTGCACAGAAAGTGTTGTGGATAGACATACTTTACTGTAGTAAGTGATAGATAAAATATAAATGGCCAATATTTATGGGCATTTTCAATGGAGTGGCTCGCCATTGTTAATGCCCATAAAGATTGAATGCAAATACTTTATCATGCTTATGAACTGAATGAGTGATTAGAATGTACATAATTGTTCTGTGCAGTGTACAGATCTTTATGAAAAGTTATATGTATCCTATTCAGTATGGCAACATTAATCTTTATTAATAGTTAACATACTGGGCATGTGTTATGGAGAACTTCTGTTTCAATAGTTGCCATTTTCAAACAACGGTTATGCACATGATTGTGGCAGTGTGGCAATATTATAACATTAACAAACTTTTTTTTTCTATCTGCATCAGTTTGTCACAAATTATTGATGTTTTACATCTTCTGTTTTTCAGGTCATCAGGCGGCCTCCACAAGTCAGCCAACCAAATCACTGCAGGACCCCCTTGTGAAGGAACTGGAATGTAAGTGCATGTCCCAATCTGCTTTTTTTTTTTTTTTTTTTTTTTTAATGCTGTAATTAACACCAGACTACTGTGTTACTGTATAAGGAGAATAAAGTACAGGCATGAAATATGAGCCTCCCTTCACTCAGGAGAAACAATATGTGCTACTCCTCATACATGTACACCACATTTCATCCACTGGAGATTGATGTTTGAATATGGTTTCAGTATTAGGTGCATGAACATTTGCATAAAATTACCTTTTTGTTTTCTGGGAAAGAGGAGTAGCAATAAGGAATGAAATGTGCACGTGCGCACATTTGGTAAAATCTTGAAAACGTTCGCCCAATGGCTCATTTACACAAGCCCGGGTGGGCTTTGCTCCAGGGGTTGAAACCTGGGTTTCCTCTCATTCGAGGCTGCATGTTTGAAAATGGTGGACCAATACCAGTGTGTCGTGATCCTGCTCCTGCTCATTTCAATGCGGAAATAGAAAGAACTGCAACACATAGCCTTGGATCAGTGCAATGCGTGTTAAATGAGAAAAGTCTTTAATCTTCTGAAACCCATTCTACCCAGCAAAACATTAAAATGCCTACAGAAGATTGACTGGTGGAGGATTGATTGACTTGGTGCGGTGACATGACCCAGCTTCGACCCAGCTACGATACGATACGATACGATAATCTTTATTTAAACACGATAAGAGTTCAAGCATCAGCTTATGGGGTCGCGTATAAAAACAAATAGTAATAAGCTAATCAGTAACCTATATTTAAATTATTAATAACTAGTAAAAACTAACATTCCTATAATGAATATCTAAAAATACTAATAATAATAACAGCAATGACAATAGCGTGCTGGTAAAATGTATAATTAACAATATCTAAAATGTTCATTAAAATCTGGGATGGACTGGGCAGATAGGGCGTTAAAATCTATATACGAAGTGTTTTTGTTCCTTTGGCCCTTTTCACATACGTTGTAGCAGATAGTGTTTCATCGCAGGGTAAGTGCGCTGAAAGTGCGTTCCAAACTATAGGGTCCCTATGGGCTATAGAGTTTTTCATAAAATAGGTATTGAACCGGGGCACCTTGAGTTTGTTGCTATTTCTGAAATTATCTTACTGAAATCGTGCAGCTTTTCTATTATTACTAACGGGCAGCGTTGATTTAATGATTCATCTGCAGCAACACTGAAGAAGGAGTACCAGATACGAGAACATACTTACGTCACTCCTTTCCCGTGGTTGGAAGACTGGCAGTTGTCACTGAAAACCATCTTTATCAAGGTGCGGATGAGGACAAGAGATACCGAGCGATCCAACCAACTAAAAGGTGATATTCGTGATATGTACGAGATCTTCCAACCACATGATCATTGTAAAGAGCCAAGAATTGTCCTTGTAGAAGGAGCACCTGGAATTGGCAAAACTGTGTTTTGTCAGAAAATAGCTGCCGATTGGTCTGAAGGCCAGATTGGGGAGGCATTTCCGAGGTTTACACTTCTCCTGAAACTGAAATGCAGAGATCTTATTAACAGTACCACTGGTACTGTTAATGTCGAAACCTTGAAAGATTCCATTGTTGATCAACTGCTGCCAGACGCGCCAGAAGAGTTAAAGACGGCCTTGTTTGATTACATAAAGACCACCCAGTCTCAAGTCCTGCTTGTGTTGGACGGCTTAGATGAACTCAAACAGACCATCGATCTCTCCTCCCTGATAAAGAAGGAGCTTCGCTCCTGGCAGTGTAAGTTTCTGCTGACCAGCAGAAATGATCCTCAGTTGAGAAAGAACTGTGATAGCCTTTTCCAGATCGTTGGTTTCAAGATCGAAGATGCAACGTCTTACATCACCAAATTCTTTGGAGAGGACGGAAAGGAGAAAGCAAAGTACCTAATTGAGAAAATCAGCGACAAGTCGAGGGAAAATAGCAAACTTCTTCGTGATCTCGTTTCCAACCCGCTCACCACGTCTCTCCTTTGTTTTGTCTGTGATGAAACGGATGGTAAACTTCCATCGAGCAAGATTCAGCTTTACCAAGAGCTGACACGCTGTGTGTTGACAAGATACTACAAGAAACAAGATCAAGAGCCTCCTGTGGACCCACTGGCAACCCACGAAGAAGATCTGGCTGCTCTTGGTCGTTTGGCTCTTAAGGGCATAGCGAACGACCAACTTCACTTCCATGAAGACGACTTTCACGCTGAAGGCCGCGCGACTAAAGTACTTGACTTTGGATTCCTTTCTAAAGAAAGAAGCGCCTCGAGAATCATGCCCCGCTGTTCTTATCAGTTTGTGCATAAGACAGTGCAAGAATATTTTGCCGCTGTCAGTCTGTGCCACCAGCTTCTCTCAGGTAACAATGATTGTCTGATTGGTCAGGGTAAAATATCTAGTGACAAATACAAACAACTTATATCATTTGTTGTTGGCCTTCTGAGTCAAAAAGCCGAGGCGGGAAAACAGCCTTTTGTTTGTTTAGCGTCATCTCTCACACGGTCTCTCTCTGCTTCTAAAGTTGATGTAAAATACCTTTGTGATGTTGTTCGTGAGTGTGCTGATATTACCGCTGAGTTTGGTGAAGCGATGTGCGAGGTAGTTGTCAGCAGTAGCACTTGGGAGAAACTGGACCTGAGCAGAAGTAAGATTAGTGAGACAGATGTAGAATATAGAATTGTGTGTAGAATGTTGAGAGAAAACAGGCCGCTGAAGAGGTTAGATTTGCGCTGGAACAACATAAAAGATGTAACAACATTAGCCGAGTCAATGGTTAGTAACCACACATTGCAGCTTTTATGTTTGTATGATAACCCACTCATCACAGGTTTGCCTGCACTGGCTCGCGCACTGACTCACAACACAACATTACGAAGCTTATGGTTGGAGGAGGAGTCGAAAGCCCATCCAGCTATCCAGGAATTAAAGAAACAAAACCCACGTCTGAAGATGTGGTAACCAGTATATTAATCAAAGCAGCAAGGCAGCTGTAAGCTCGCGAATTTGTAAAAAGTACTTTTGCGGGAGTGGGTATTTAATAGAACTGGCTCAAGGCCACATCGTAAAAATTGCTCAATTTTAGGTATGTGGAAGTTCGCATCTGTTTCCGCGGGCCTCCCCTTTTGCTGAACTGCGTATTCGATTTAGTCTCAGTTTTGAAAACCCTCATTTACAAGGCGGCAGAGGGTGGTAATTATAAAACTTAGACGCTCGAAATGGGAGAATTTAAAATTCTTCACCGAGTGCCAAATCTTTGAACCGGAAGGAGACCTTCCGGAGTCGCACTGAAAAAGGTCTATCCGTGACTTCATTACTCATGTCATACACAGCTTATGTTCAACATCTACATATTCATCAGAGGCCATGATACTCCAGCCTGCATTCAAACTAAATACATGCTTAAGGTGGCTCCATAGGGTTTTCAGACACATTTACGCGTGGGCACCAAAATCACAATGAAATAAAAACCCGACTTTCGTAATTCTTTGGAGGAAATCTGAATTTAACAGGAAATTCTAAAAACTCGGAATAAAAACCGTTTACGATGTGTGCACAGTTCTTCGTGTCACGAAGAAACCAAACTTGCAAGCCTTTCAATCAAACTAAGTACACGCCGGCTTTACTTGATCGCCGATCTTTATCACTTTACCTTCGAATGTATATAACTCTATTGAATTAGTTTGAAAGTATTGTTTCTGCACATCCTGTCAGGCCAATAACTAAACAAGCAACACACGATGAAGAAGTTCTACAATTCAGATTTTATTCTGTTTGACTTTGAAATGAACAGCCGTGACAAATGCGGCTCGAACGGTCATTTCGGCAATCATCAGTTGCAATGGACAAACCAGTACATTCGGCCTAGTCACAACACTGACAGCAATTCTTGGAAGTAAGAAAACTTAGACAGAAATTATTGGCGTTGTTATGAAGCTTTGCAAATCCTACACACCTGCAGAGTTTGATCCCAGCTTATCCTCCAGCTGTGTTCTACGTAAGAATCTCGCCGGCCGTTGATACCAAGGACTTGTAATACAATTTTTCGTTGAATAACGGCTGTCCGTACTTCAAACTTCATCCAACACTCCTGTTCAAATCCTGTAGCGTGATTGCAGTTTCAAACAGTCCTCGCAGTTTTTACGAAATTCCCGAAAGTGTTTTACGCGTCTTTCGTCGCCTTTCTCTGGTGTTTTTCCAGTCCACTTTTATAGATGCGTTTCATCTCGCAGAAAGTTTCATTTCTCTTCGAGTGCGGATCGAAACCCTCGCTTTTGATTAGTGAGTTCGTTTGGAGCGCGAACTCTCAACCAATGAGAAACCTGCAATATTTGTCAGTGGATGAAAACGCACCAATGAGAAAATTTCTTTGATTTTCCTCCGAGGTCCTCATCGCATCGAAATGGTTTCTTTGCAGTGGCAGTAATTCCAGTAGTACTCGTTTATCTGACAGAAATACGCCTGCCTTGATCATGACAGTTAAAAGGAATTTCATGTGAAGTGTAAGAACCAACCGCTTGTCTTTTTGTGTCAACTTGCAATGTGTGGTTACTGTAGAGTAGATCAGAACTGTTTTTAGTGCAGATAAATTGCCAGATTAGTTCAGCCTTAGGCAGGTCATTTGATATTAAATCTTAACCATTTAATGTTTGTAGATCAAGGAATGGGAAATGCACAAGATTTCAGACAATTTTTTTTCTGCCACAAAACGTTTTCAGTGTAATTTGATTTTCGAACAGTCAAAGAATTACTTCTTTGTGTTTTATATTTCTGACTCCAGCCCACTCCTTCAGACTTTAAATGGTTGAGTTTTGAAGTACATCGCTTTCACCACCTTACACACTGCTTCTGTGCCAGGCCTTTCATATTGTTTTACATTCTTTTCTTACATCATCACTCCAAAATATAATGTAAAGTTCTTGTTGATGAAATTACCTACTTCGGTTAGAATTAGCATGAAAATTGTATGTGGTATGTTTTCTGGCCTGGTATAGTAAAGTGTGAAGGACTTTAAGCTTTTGGCTCCATGTTTGGCTGTGTGTGTTTATTTGCTTGGTCATAATTTGTGTGCGTCTATTTTGTTTACACCATGATGTTTGTATGATTGTTTCATGATTATTTGTCAGGTATTTTTAACTATTATTTGTTGCTTGGTGTCTGTGGTTACAAAGACCATTCTCCTGTTGCAGCTCTTATTCAGACTACAGCAGCCAGGAGAGATTACTTCATACAACATTTTATTAGCAATATTTAGTTAATTGACCTTTGTCTCACCTTGTGGGGATGGTCATGTGAAGTGTTTGTTATCTGCTTTCTCGCCTTGCTGACTCAGGGCCAACTCTATTAAAAGTATTGCATGATTTAAACTCGTGCGCGTGTAATTAAACATAATTTGGGACTGAAGCCACACCCACACTAATGCGTTTTTCATTTGAAAACATTCTTTTTCGTAGTTTTTTTTTTTTGTTTGTTTGTTTTTGTTTTTGTTTTTGTTTTTTTGCATTCCTTCTGACTAAAACGATATCTCGGAAAACGTTCCCAAAGGGCAGACTGTCGAAAGCATGCCTTTTGAAATGAAAAACGAAGAAGTGTGGTTTTGAAAATGGAGGTATTTTAAAGCGCATTGTTGTCGACGTAGGCTAACCTCCACAATAAGAACTATGTTTGCACTCAATAAAGGAAATGATAAGAGCACTGGGAGGTCTGTATTTAGTAGACGACTGTGTACGAGACTATATTCAAGTCAGTCATCCCAGTATTGTATTATAGAATTTTATATAAATAGTAATTATTATTTTATTAATATCCAGATTATGTAATTAACATTTGTTCTTATATCAGCGACAAAAAGGCAATCTTGTGTACTAACTTTGCTCAAATACTGAACCTGTTGTAGGTGATGAAATATAAAGCTTTGTTTGCCTGAGCAGAGAGCGACTGTAAACCATTCTTGTAATCGCCATTAAATGGAGTTTGATATTTGTTGATTGTGCTCGTCTCAGTGAGTCGGGGGGAGGAGGGGGGGGGGGGGGGGGGGGGGGAGGAGTGGGACAAGTCTTACCAGCTGACACACGCAGAGTTAACACTGCTGGCACATGCCGTAGTTTTTAGTACATTCACAGGGTGCTTCATTTGCAAATGGTGGAACTACTGTTAGAAACGTACACGGGTGGTTCTTAGGTTAAATCCTTAATACCGTAAATCATCGAATATACCACCCCTCCCCTTCCGAAAAATTCCCCACTCGGATAAAAGCCCTCCTATCTCCCTTCCGTAACCATTACATTTTTCCGGCTAGTCCGCTTTAATCCACCCTCTTTTTCATGTTCTCACTTTCTCTTTCCATGGTTCATGTTATTGAAAGTGATTACTGTGCTAATGAAATTTCATTTGATGGTAAAGAATGTCATTTCCGTGTAAATGGTTGCCAGTTAATGCAGTTGATTGTTACTGCTTATGCAAAAATTGTTACTGAAATTGCTTTTCGCGCAAATAAATGTCGTTTTAAAGTAATTGGAAGTATTTTCGCGTTATTGGTCTAACTATTCGCGCAAATGAATGAATATTTTCTGCTAATGAACAGCAAAAGGTGTAATTACTGATTAGGAAAACTGAACAATTAAGAATGAGATTCTTCTCTTAAATTTATGAAGTGTAGTACAAGTTCTAAATTCGTTAGACAGGAAGTTCCAGAGTTTTGCAGCCAAGTATCTTAATGAATGTAGTCCATATGTGGTAGTTTTTGGTTTAGGGAGAGACAACATGCAGTGTCCACGCAAGCTATAGCTAACAGAACGGAGAGTAAACATATCTTTCATATACTTCGGATAGTTAGTTAAATAGAATCAGCATAGTATGAAGACGTCTATTATAAAGAGAAGTTAAATTTACAATGTCTAGTAACTGTTCATAGGAAGAGCTGTCTGTAAAAATCAAAGAAAGAGCGGCCAAAGTCAAAAAATCGAAATCGCTCATACTTTGGTCAGTTTTAGGCATTAGTGAGTAAGAAAACGTGATGTAGTTAGTTTGTCCAGATTTCACCTCCTTTGGGAGAAAATTTGCAAAACGTAATTCGGCCGATTCTCAGGGGAAATAACGATTTTCGAAGGTCAAGAAAATCACTCTCGTTCTCACAAAGAAATGTACCAAGGGCTCTGTACTGGTTGTTTATTTGTTAAATAGGTCTTTAGCTTTCTTCTGAGAAGATTATTCAATGAATACCATTATCTGTGAACTATTGGTAAATTAATAACGGAGGTCATATTTCAGTCACATTTCATTGTCATAATTTATGTCTAATATGAAGCGGGTTTTCACCATGCGCGGGGACTTCAAATACTATAAAATTTTGGTTGTGGTTAGTTTGAATGTTGATCTTTTAAACTATCGACTTTCATTTTTGGGGTCTGTGAGCGTTTCTTCTAAAAACGTCACCAAAATTGCTCGATTTCACGCAAATGACGTTTCTCTCGCCCACAAGTCGGTTATCGCGTGGATTGAAAAACACAAATATATTTCTTTTAGGTACTTTCTATCAAAACTGTGACACCTCTGGTAACTCTGTCTTTCGTTGTTGAAAAAAAAAACTGATCTAATATCAGTTTTCTGCATGTAAACAAACGTTAAAAATTTGCATATATATCGCGAAAAGCGTCTCACTTTAGCAAGGCGAAATGTCGTCCTTTAGAATGATATGTAGGTGAATAAGCATTTGATTAAGTAGTAATAAACCGATACTTTAACTTTTGGATAATTTAGCGGGCACTGCTGTAAATGCCTCCGCCTTTCAATCCACACTTTCGTGACACATTACAAGTTCAGACCGCGGTCACGCACAGGACTGTTCACTCCGGCGACAAAGAAACAATCGGAAAAATAGTCGCCACCTTACCCTTACAATAAAATTACGGTCTTCTAGAATGATGGCAATAATGAGTAACTGCGATACGTATAACAAATCAGTCATACCAGTGGTGCCTTAGAATATTTCGTAACAGCTCGGGGGCCTCCATTCTTGCCAGATTGATCATATTAAGCTAATTTGAAATTGATACGCCATTGATAAAGTAACGTTGTTCCTTTACCTTCTGTGTAATTTAGGGGGCACTGCTGTACTAAATACACCCGCCGTTTTAGAATTCGTGACTCGTTAAATTTGTAGATTGCGGTCACGCACGAGAGTACCGTTCATTTAACGCGAATGACGTTTCTCTCGCCCAAAAATCGGTTATCCCGTGGATTGAAAAACACAAATGTATTTCTTTTAGGAACTTTCTTTCAATACTGTGACACTTTTGGAAACTCTGTCTTTAGATAATGACAAAAACAACGCGATCTAACATAAGTTTTCCGCATGTAAACAAACGCTAAACATTTGCATATTTACCGCGATCAGTAGTCCACCTATTCAAGTAATGCGAAACGTCGTCCTTCAGAGTGACTTGTTGCTGAACACTTGCGATTCATCGACGAAGTAATAAACCGAAACTTTACCTTTTGGGTAATTTAGCGAGCACCGCCGTAAATAAATACCCTCGCCTTAAAAACTCTGTAAAGAATGCATTACTTAGTTTCCTAGATCGTGATCACGCACGGGACTGTTTATTCCATCATATCAGTGTGGCAAAAATAATTTTTTTTTTTTCTGAAAAAATAGTCTCCTGCTTACCCTCAAAATAAATTTTAGTCTTGCAGAGTAATGGAGGTATAGTGATGTGAATTAGACAAATGAGCTAATATCTCAATTTTCTGACGGTCTTTTTCCAAACTATAAATTTCCCCACCCACAAAATGCAGAGTTCCGTAACAAATTAGCCGTCAAAACAGCGACAAAGAGTTTCAAACCTTTGTACTACCTCTTTCTGTACCATCTTGGAGTCAAAGTAGAGCATTTATGCGCATCCCCTCACCCCCGCACAATCCAAACACGGCCAAAACAAGTTTTGAATGGATTTCTCATTATCAAGTTTTGGCAAATGACGATCTGACTCCTGGTTAAAGTCGTTCATTAAACTTAACATTCTTGAAAAGGAACAACTATGGCGTCCTTTTCACGTGCAGAGAGGGTGAGTTTGGGGTAGCATATTAGCATACAGGTGATAATTAAATAATGTAAAAAATAATGAAATGGGAAACGGATATGGAAAAGAGAATAAACTGAGACAAGTTCCCTGACAAAAATGGTTTGCTGAGTTTGCAAAGTGTTTGCGAAGTGTTATCCGCAAAAAAAAAAAAAAAAAAAAAAAAAAAAAAAAGAGCGAGAGAGAAAGAAAGAAAGAAAGAAAGAAGAAAGAAAACAGCAATACCAACCGAAATTACCGCGAACCGAGGAAAACGGCGTCAGGAGTTAAATGAACAGTACTTCCCGTGCGTGACCTCAATCTAAGAAACTAACGAGTCACGTATTCCAATAAACGAAGTGTAGATTGAAAGGCGGGTATATTTACAGCAATGCCTCCTAAATTGCCCGAAAGATAAAGGAACAACGTTAGTTTATCGATGGGTTATCAGTTTCAAATTAGCTTGATATAATCAATCTGGATGAGAATAGAGACTCCCGAGCTGTTACGAAACATTCTAAGGCACCACTGGTATGACTGATTTGTCATACGTATCGCAGTGTCTCGGAATTGCCATCATTGTAGAAGACCATAGTTGTGTTTTGAGGGTAAGGTGGCGACTATTTTTCCGATTGTTTCTTTGTCGCCGGAGTGAACAATCCCGTGCGTGACCGCGGTCTGAACTTGTAATGTGTCACGAAAGTGTGGATGGAAAGGCGGAGGCATTTACAGCAGTGCCCTCTAAATTATCCAAAAGTTAAAGCATCGGTTTATTACTACCCTTGTGTCAGAAGCCTGGCCAAAAGCCCGGCTAGGCCGGAAAAGCCTGGCCTGACCAGGCTTGCCGGGCTTGAAACCAGGGTAACCGGGCTAGTGCGGCCTGGTAAGCCTGGCAAAAGCCCGGCACTTACAAATTGGGGCCGGGCTTTGCTGGCTACCACGGCTGCTAAAGCTCGGCTTACTTGGCCAATCACTTTAGGCCGGGCTTTCTTGGCTACCCCGGCTTGGCCAAAGTATGGTAAGCCCGGCCAACCATTATTAGGCCAGGCTTTGCCAGCTACCACGGCTTGGCCAAAGTCTGGTAAGCCCGGCCAAACACTTCAGGCCAGGCTCTCTCGGCTACCCCGGCTTGGCCAAAGTATGGTAAGCCCGGCCAACCATTATTAGGCCAGGCTTTGCTGGCTATCACGGCTCGGCCAAAGTCTGGTAAGCCCGGCCAAACACTTCAGGCCAGGCTCCCTCAGCTACCCCGGCTTGGCGAAAGTATGGTAAGCCTGGCTAACCATTATTAGGCCAGGCTTTGCCGGCTACCATGGCTCGGCCAAAGTCTGGTAAGCCTGGCTAAAAACTTCAGGTCAGGTTTTCTTAGCTACGCCAGCTGCACCCAAAGTCTCGTAAGCCCAGCAAAACATTCTCAGGCTAGGCTTTCCTGGCTTACCTTGGCTGGACCCAATTCTGGTAAGCCAGCCAAGTAATTTAGGCCACTCAGATACACCAAAAATAATACCTGCATTGATAGTACATTATAATGCTAATGTCACAAGAGCCATTTGAATGTGTTAACTGATCCAGATTAGATGAAATTCATTTTAAAAAGTCCCTGGAACAATTAGCACTATTCTGTTAACCCATATTCTGTTCTGTTCTGTTCCTATTCTGTTAACCCATATAATTATGTCCATTTTCATATCTGTCACTGAAATGGCAATATTACTACACATGTCTGCAGATACAACCTTAGATGGCACTAGTTATTCAACTCAAAGATCTCAGTAATTGGTCAGAAATTTGTACTCATGGATGTATGTGCCAAACTCAAAGATCATAAACAAATCATAAAGATCATAAAGAGTAAAGTATACCATTACATTGAAATTTGAATTGGCAAAATTCTCAGGAAAATCTGGTTTACAAATTAGACTCTGGTAAAACTGCTGACTGTGAAATAATGTCAAAAACTGTTTTATTATATACATACTGAGACATACTCACGAAAAAGCCATATCGTAAAATTTCGTACGCAAATGAGTTCTAGCCAATGAGAGGCCGCGAACGACGCTTTTCACACGTGAAAAAAATCGTTCGTCCAATCACAAGCTGCGAACGACGATTTTTCACTACTTTTAAAGGGTTTCCCGGTCCCATCATAAATGTCTCAGTATGTATATAATAAACAGAAAACAACATGGAAAGTGCTTTGTACAGTTTTTATTCACTCGTTGTTTCGTATCATAAAACTCACTCGCTCGCAAAGCCTCGCTCGTTCGTTTTATGATACTTCACAACTCGTGAATAAAAACCGTACGCGCGCACTTTCCATGAAGTAATCTCTATTTATTACATTTGTCACTCTAGCAACTAAAGCAGAAAAATCAACTTAACATTAACAATAATATATCAGTATCTTTTCTTTGTGTACCTGTCCTCCTCTTAGTGGTAGTGAAATGAGGTGTCATAAAAATATTCATTAAAAACCTGTGGTCCATTAGGCGAACCCAAATTGTTGTCACTTAACTTTTCCCGCTTTGTAATTTAAATGGTTAATGGTGAGTTTCAAAGACATTTGACCATTTGATAACATGCACAATTAAGAAATGTGAACAACGTGTTATCTTCTGGTACTGCAGTTTTCTCAGCAATATTTTATAATACCAAGCTTAAGAATTTTCATATTAATTGTTTTGAACACTTTCAGTTTGTCAGTGCTTGGGAGCTGGCACTCGAGAGAACAGTCCCTCTTGCAAGAATTGAGATAAAATTGAATTTAGCATATTTACAAACTTAATAAAATTAAAGAATCATATAACGTGCCAAAACTCTGAGCAGCTACACAGAGTGAAGGCAAAAAGCTGAGTCATCCATTATAGCCAGTGCTAATAACTGTTAGCTTTTGTACCATTAATAAGTTCACTATTAACATTACTTGACATTGACAAAGTCAATTTGGGACTCTCCAGACCAGCATCATTCCACATTAGAGGAAAAATGAAGGCAAACAAAATTAAGTCAGTGTCATGCACCAGTGAATTTGAACTGCTTGGCAATATTGAACATTTTAAATTAAAGCAAAACCACTCAATTTACTGTTGATCTGTTGTGTAAAGCAAATGATACCATAAATATTTCAGTTACTGAAAACAAGCTGTTTGGGAAATTCTCAGTCTACAGTATTCATTTATATCTAAACTTTCTTGTTGAAAAGCTAAATTTGTTCACAAAACGACTTCTTCCACTTTGCTTAGTTAAGAAGATTTTTACAACCATATGCTTTTCGAAAAATGTATACGGTCCAGTAATTACTGTAAAATAAAAGTCGTTCACACAAGTATTTCGGAGGAAATTGTTTATTAAGTATCTGTGTATTCATCAATTCAGTTCATACATGAATGTTTTACCTCAAGCTGACTATAAAAAGCTGACTCGACTAACCTCGATCTCCAAAGTCGACTCTTCCTCTGAATTACAAGACTTTAAACCATTTTTATTTTGTGGCGATTCCTAGCAGTTCCAAACGTGTGCTAACCTTGTCCTTGGCTCCTATATTTTTGTGGCAGTAATATTTACAGTGACATAAGTACCTGAACATAATTCAATATGGCTGCCAAGATTACCACCACGAAAATAATTCATTGCATACAGTAGCTTACATGTGGCAGATACTCCTTGAGCGTGCAGACTGCATAACATGTCGATGAAAGGGTCGTAATCATGTGGTAAAATCAATAGCTTTAGTTTGAAACAGCCAGGAAAACAACTCAATGACCAACGTTGGCATTTCCACGGTACACAACGTGTGACGTCAAACCAAATGGCCGAGTGGAAACTGGAAAACGGTCACATGGTGCATGTCAAACCAACCAAGGCGGGAAATTGCGCGGCGTCGCCGTGGTGACGAAGCGACGGTTTTTTTTCCGAATCGGCGTACATTTCTGTCTTCCCGAGCGAAAGCGGTCGTCACGAGGATCTTGCAAGTTTGAAGCCAATTTTAAGCGTACTGAACTGGAAAGGAGATTGCCTTTGATAGTCTTGAGGAACGGTTATCCTGCAGGAACTGTGAATACTCCCCAGAATACTCCCGGACGAAGCACGAACTGTTATTTAGGTAAGACAAAATTTGAAACTACCTAGACATACGAAAAGCAATCTATTTACTAAACAAAGCAAAAAGATGACAGATAATTTATTTTACTCATTGTGGACTGTAAGTTGAAGATAATTTATCGGCTTCATGGTGAACTGTAAGTTGACAATTCTTTGACATGTGTGTGTGAAGCGTATTGCGATAAATTTAAGAAATCCGATACGGCGAAAGTAAGCATTTTTATTGCACACGCGGTTACCGCTAATCTGATCTTGATTTTTACAACAGTTTCGGTTTTAAGTATTGTATTTATGGCTGGCCTTCGAGGTAAAAAAATGTACTAGGAAACGATCAGTTTCTAGGCAAGTTGACAAAATTTGAGAATGAGGAAAAGATGAAGAAAATTGTTGAACTAAATTTTGACTTTGCTTTTGGGTAAATTAATTTTCTCCTGTGTTTTACTTGTATAGTACAATTATTGTCTATGATCTGAATCGTTGTGGCATTTAATTCGTTTTAATAATATTTACATGTACATGGTATTATACATCCTGCACATAACTGATCTGTTTGCATGTTTTGGTAGTTGACATCTCAACATGGTGGCATTTCTGCATGATTGAAGGGAGACCTTGGCACAATGCTCAGCATGCTTTATTCGACTGAGGTAATCTATCAAGTGACTTCAAAGTTTGGATGGAGATGGTTTAAGTGCACAGGACAAGAAGCTAGTAAGTTGAATAGCATTATAACTGTCAGTGGACATGCAGGAAAATTAGGACAAAATAAATGTTTGAATGTAATATTGTAGTAATGCTTTGGTTTGCTTTTGTATTGCTTTCCAATTACCCAATACCATTTTAGCAGCATTCTTGGCTGTCATCCTTAATCCCCATTTTTCTGATGTCTCATAGCTTCAAGGCACTCAAAGCCTGAGGCCTTAATTGGGACTGCAGGCTAAAACTCCAGCCAATCCCAGACATTTATCCTGTTAGCGGCCACAACCAGGCAAGCCTTGACCAGGGTTACCCTGGTTTCTACTTTTTATAGCCTGGTCAAAGCTGGCTACAACTAGCCTGACCTAGACCGGGGTTACCCCGGTTTAACTGGGGTTGGCCTACCCTGGATACCATATGGTTTTTTTATCATCCGGCAAGCCCAGACAAAGCCTGGCCCCAACTAGCCCGGCCTTGACCGGAGTAACCATGGTTTAGCCGGGGTTTGTGATCAGCCAGGGTAACATGGCTAACCCCGGATACCGTGGTTTTTTTATCATTTGGCAAGCCCGGACAAAGCCTGGCCCCAACTAGCCCGGCCTTGACCGGGGTAACCATGGCTTAGCCAGGGTTTGTGCTCAGCCAGGCTAACACGGCTGACCCCGGATACCGTGGTTTTTTTATCATCTGGCAAGCGCGGACAAAGCCCGGCCCCAACTAGCCCGGCCTCGGCCGAGGTAACCATGGTTCAGCCGGGGTTTGTACTTGGCCGGGCTAGCCTGGCCGACCCCGGATACCCTGGTTTTTTTATCATCTGGCAAGCCCGGTCAAAGCCCGGCCACAGGGCCGAGCTGACCCCGGTCAACCCCGGTTTGGCCGGGCTTCTGACACAAGGGTACTCAATCAAACCCTTATTCACCTACATATCATTCTAAAGGACGACATTTCGCCTTGCTAAAGTGAGACGCTTTTCGCGATATATATGCAAATTTTTAACGTTTGTTTACATGCAGAAAACTGATATTAGATCAGTTTTTTTTTTCAACAACGAAAGACAGAGTTACCAGAGGTGTCACAGTTTTGATAGAAAGTACCTAAAAGAAATATATTTGTGTTTTTTTAATCCACGCGATAACCGACTTGTGGGCGAGAGAAACGTCATTTGCGTGAAATCGAGCAATTTTGGTGACGTTTTTAGAAGAAACGCTCACAGACCCCAAAAATGAAAGTCGATAGTTTAAAAGATCAACATTCAAACTAACCACAACCAAAATTTCATGGTATTTGAAGTCCCCGCGCATGGTGAAAACCCGCTTCATATTAGACATAAATTATGACAATGAAATGTGACTGAAATATGACCTCCGTTATTAATTTACCAATAGTTCACAGATAATGGTAGTCATTGAATAATCTTCTCAGAAGAAAGCTAAAGACCTATTTAACAAATAAACAACCAGTACAAAGCCCTTGGTACATTTCTTTGTGAGAACGAGAGTGATTTTCTTGACCTTTGAAAATCGTTGTTTCCCCTGAGAATCGGCCGAATTACGTTTTGCAAATTTTCTCCCAAAGGAGGTGAAATCTGGACAAACTAACTACATCACGTTTTCTTACTTACTAATGCCTACAACTGACCAAAGTATGAGCGATTTTGATTTTTTGACTTTGGCCGCCGATTGCCACATTTCTTTGATTTTTACAGACATCAACTCTTAAGAATGAAACGTAGAATACGTTTGCTCAAGCTCTAATTTATCAGTGTTACGGCAATCTCGTACCCAGACTCTTCCGCTGTCTTACAGCGCATGCTCAACGAAAACGAAAGACTCTGGAACAGACCTGGGCCCAGTTGCATAAAATATTAACGCTCGGGACTAGGCGTTTATAACAATGGAAATTAACATATTTCTATTGTTATTTACGCCTGGTTACGGGCGTTAATCTTTTATGCAACTGGACCCAGATTTTCAGTCCGTAAATAGCGGACTTCCGGTTAAACTGCGCATGCCCACGGCCAAAATTCATTTTGGTTTTACGCAACTGTTATTGTTGTGAAAAGGGCTTGAAATTGAATAAAGAGACCCCTACATTATTGAAGAAAAACGGCATCAAGTTTTAGAAGTCAGATCGTAGAAGTAGGAATTGTTTCCGTTGCGCTGCGGCGACGCGACGGATTATTGATCGATTGATGGATATACTGATTTTATCGATTCTGCATGCAGATATACATACAGCCTGGTCATGTTTACTTGTTCAATTTGTACCCGCGAAGAATGTTACACACAATTTGCACACATGGCATAAATACAAAGCACAGAAAACAACCGAAGTACCACAACAACCGGGACCATAACATAATTAACCGACCCGACAGCATGGCACATGTATAGAAATATCTAAAGGCTTCGTCGCTCTCAGCTGGTTCTGTAGCTGACATAAATGTGCTTCAAAGTTACCTGAAGACATAATGTACCGACAGGAAGGCATCTGAATCGTATAATTGTTGATCGTCCGGCGCATACGCGTTGAGTTTGAGTCCTTTTAACATGGTAAAACAGATCATTTATAAATATATTTAAAAAAGTTGGTCCTGAGACGCTTCCTTGAGGGACTCCTCGCTTGATTGTATCCCACCTTGAGAAGGTATCTCCGATCTTGACCCTCTGCTTCCTGCCGTGAGTACTCTCTGAGTAAGACGCAGCTGTTTTTGCCGACTCCGTACGCTTTTAGTTTAGCCAGCAGTAGTGAGTGAGGGATACCATCAAACACTTTTGACAGGTCTACGGATACGATCGCCACTAACTCCCCTTTATCCCACATTAACCTCTAGTCCTCTGTTAGCCGCATTAACGACGTTTCGCAGCTGAAATGCCTTCTGTAGGCAGATATAAAGTCTGAAAGGATTTCAACGAAAAAATCATTCAGCTGAGCCGCCAGCAGCCTCTCAAAAATGTTGTTGAGAGCGGGGAGTACTGTTATTGGCCTGTAGTTAATCTTGTCTAGTTAGTTCTCGTTCCATTTGTGTAGGGGAGTAACTTGGCCCATTTTCCAGCACGCTGGATAATAGCATTGATCGATAGAGCTATAATTATTTTGGCTAGGGACTCTGCTGTTAATTACAGTTGCTGACTCTTAGAGGTGGGATCATGTTGAATTTGCTCTCTGTTTGTGTGATGAAAACTGAATGCGCTTGACGTGGCGCGTGTCCTATCGTTCTCGTGAATGGCCTCGATGCTTGGATGATTAACAAAGTTTTCACCATGGTCAATCTCATTTATGTCAGCAATACAGTCCAGAGTAAAAACAAATTGCACAGGAAGCCTATTTAATTGTACTGCCTCCAATGAATTCAAAATTGGAAAATCAGTGTCCTTTTTTCCCGTTCTACGACGGCCGACCAACTTCAAAATTTGAGTATTAAATTTTGAGAACATGCTTGGCAGACTGTATGAATAAATTTGACGTGCCGACCGTGGGAAATACGCGTACTTCGTCACGCAATCGACTCTTTTTTCAACGCAAAAGTATAACACACACCATTCTTTTTCTCCTGCGTGTAGCACTTGACTTCGAAGAAAAGATTGCGTCAACATTTCGGTAAAACAAAGGCTACTCTTGTTGGGAGTACGTAAAAGTCCCATCAATGGCAGAGCAAGGGGGTATCTGCGATTATTGTATTTCTAGTTATTTTGAGCAATAGTGTTCGGAGTAAGCCGTCAGTTTACGATTTGGTGGCCGCCATATTTGGAGTGTTCCAGATGCTCGGTGTCAAGGTTGTAAACGGACACACAAAGAGCCATTGATATATCCATCCCGTTCCATCCAAAATTTAAGCTCCCCTCCCCTCCCCCGGGAAGCGAATTCCCACGCAAGGATGGTTACCCCCTCCCGCAATCTGATTATATTAGAGACCTTAAGCAACAGGACGGGACAGCACGACGGCGACGGCAGATCCGCGAGAGGATTGGGCAGAGAACGCGGTCGTGTCATGCATGTTCCAAGTACTTAAACAGTAGCACGACGACTGAAGAGAACATCGGATAAGCTGATTAGTTTTATTGTACCATTGTAGAATACTAGCGATGGCCAAACTACAGAATATCCCGCACTAGAAGGGCTATCTGCGTATCCGGATACGCGGATACGCGGTGAAGTCAGACCACCCCTCCCCCTAACTTTTTGAAGTACTATATGAAGTGGATACGCGGATACGTAGTGAAGGTAGACCACCCCTCCCCCTTAGTTTTTGAAGTACCAAAAACTTAGGGGGAGGGATGGTCTAATTCCACTGCGTATCCGCGTATCCACTTCCACATATACTTCAAAAACGTAGGGGGAGGGGTGGTCTAACTGCAATGTATTCCTCTGAAGAGGGTGGTCTAGCTTGACTGCGTATCCGCGTATCCACCGTTTTCTAGGGGTGCTCCAAAAAATGCGGAGTATTCTGTAGTTTAAATCGATATACTCCGTAATAAAAAAATACTGAAGTACCTTTCATTCGGCTCGAGAAGATGTTGAGTGTTCCTCGTTTAGGTTTCAGCTCGTAAACACAATCTTTCTGGCCTAAAATAAACGAAAAAATACGACGTTGTCACCACGACGTGAGATCACTTGTTTTGCCGTCGGTGACGGCGCAGGAAGGGGGAGCTATCATGTTCGGGCATGCGCAATGCATTGCCTGAGCGGGAATTTTACTTCCGGAGACGTCGCGTCCTCTCTCCCGTCCTGTTGCTTAAGGTCTCTAATATGTCAGCGGTCGCCCCATTGTATTAATAACTAACCAACCTTCAAGCAGCGGTAATTTTCGCGCTGTTATGGTTTCTTTCTATTTGCCGTTTTCTGTGTTCGTGTTAGGTAGCATCGTTCCAAAATGTAAATAAAAAAAGGATGATCTGTGAATAACTCGTTACCAGCGAAACCCCTTGTCACCCTTGACAACAAAAGAGACAGTAAAGTGGTGTTACACTGGTCAGTTTGCAACGATGCGATGTTGCGCTAAAAATCGTTGAGGTGTAACATAATCAGTGGCAATTTCCGGCAATTCTACTTTTTTGTTGAAACTCGAATTTGGAATCACGAAAATAAAGGAAAAACCAATTCTTAGCGCTATTCTTTCTCGGGAAAGTTGAAATACCCCAATTATTTTCTACGTCGTTGTATTCGGTCTGCAACGTAAATATTCTTGACCTTTCTGAATAAAAATCTCGATCTTTTCTGAGATTTGTTCCGGCCAGTAGTTTGGGAAAATGTCAGACATTTTCTCACGTTTGTCTGTCGGTTCATGTCTCGGAACAAGCCTTTCTCATGCTGTTCCCACGTGACTTTGCAAAAAAACAACTTCGCGCCACTTGCTCGCCGGGTTTTGGCGCGACGACACGTGCACGGCAAGATGTCTTTTGTAAATGTTAAACGAAAGGGCAAACTGGTGAAGGTAGAAATATCAGACTTAACAGTTAAAAGCATTTCAATGATCTTTAAGTATCACCGCTCCTTCAATTTCATCTTCCAGGTAAACTCCTTTCATCGCATTCAACTTAAAGATCATTGAAATGCTTTTAACTCAGTGTTAAGTCTGACATTTTTACCTTAACCAGTTTGCCCTTTCGTTTAACTTTTACAAAAGACATCTCGCCGTGCACGTGTCGTCGCGCCAAAACCCGGCGAGCAAGTGGCCCGAAGTTGTTTATACGAAAAGTCACGTGGGAACCGCATGAGAAAGGCTCGTTCCGAGACACGAACCGACAGACAAACGTGAGAAAATGTCTGACATTTGCCCAAACCTGCTGGCCGGAACAAATCTCAGAAAAGATCGAGATTTTTATTCAGAAAAGGTCGAGAATATTTACGTTGCAGACCGTATGCAACGAAGTAGAAAATAATTGGGGTATTTTAACTTTCCCAAGAAAGAAGAGCGCTAATAATTGGTTTTTCCTTTATTTTCGTGATTCCAAATTCAAGTTTCAACAAAAAAGTAGAATTGCCGGAAATTGCCACTGATTCAACATCCCATTGTGAACGATTTTTTTGCGATGTTTGCAGTGCTGCAACGCGTTGCAAGTTTTTGAAAGCGATTAAAAAACTTGCAACGCCGCTGCGTGGATTTGGAGCAAATTGGCGTTGCAAATCGCTTCAGGCAAAGTACTAAACATTCAAGTGAACCTGTTCCCGGCGATAATTCAGTTGTTGCGACTACTCGAGCCTTGTTAAAAATGAAATCAAGTTTCTACAGCAAAACCCGCATGTCCGCATCGAAAGAGATTTACAGCTACTGCTTTTTAGATGGGACTACGTTGAACTGTTCATATGGGACGGTTTACCTAGCTAGCCGTTAAGGGGGGAGTCTGGTTGGAAATGTGGTATCAAACGTTCAGAAGGTGGATTTTTTATTTTGTATGCCATTGTACAGCTAAACTATCCAACTTTCAATTTTCAATAGTTTTATGGATAGAATCTTTTGCGGAAGACCAAAAAATGCGAAATTCGAGAGGTCGTTTATCTCTGTTGATCCGTTGCCATTGGCAACCAATGCAAACAAAAGCCTTTTATTCTGCTTGTGATGCTTCAAATCGTGACAAAAGTGCTTCCGAGGCTTCACAGGTTCCGGCAGTCCTTTCCAGCCTCCTGCATGTGGCAGTGTCGGGCCTGGCTACCAAGCATTGTTGAGTTGCGCGTCCTTTGTTACTAGCGAGTTTGTTGTGTGAAATCGGTCCTCGAAAATCATGCCTAAAGGAGAGCGATACGGCCGTAAACAGTCCGTAAATCAAGGAAAATATCAGAGAAGGAAGAAAAGGTTCAAAGGAACTCCAAAGCAAGCCCGGGCGAGCGAAGACCAGCCCAGACAAACTGCTGTTGAAGTCACCTTTGTCGGCGAAGACGATGTGTTCTGAGCGAGCAAGTTCCGCAGCCTGCTGCGTCAGTTTCATCCCGAAAACTTCCCGTTCAGTGTTCCGAAAGTTCTTCAGACGAAATGATTGATGAAACTGGCGAAATACCAGAGGGATATTGGCTCATTTCAATGGAGAGTCTGAAAGAATTTGTCAAGAGGATTCACTCAAACTCGCCATGTGCTTCAGGTGAGATATTTTTCGCGTTGCATGTCAAACTCTTCGACTGATGTTTCGCTATTACATTAATCTCCTCATTTACGTAAATACTGAATTGTTGTTGCGCATATTTTTTCATTGTAGATCACCTTGAACTTCGAGAAATGCCACAAAGTCAGTTTGGTTTCAGAAGCAGCATTTATGCAAATTGCAGTGATTGTGGTTTGCCTGAGTTCTTGGCAATCGGTCACCACAATGCCTCTGGCAATGGTCCCAGGACATTGCAAGGGAGGGATGTCAACAGGCGAGTGGTTTATGCTGCCTTTGAGATGGGAATTGGTAGAGGGGATGGCCAAGTTCTGTGAAATCCTGAACATGCCCTTTTCCATATCAAGGGACACATGGTATGCCCATGAAAATGTTTTAGACCACGCCCACTCTCTAAGTGTTGGTTGCCACACCAGTGATGAGAGCAAAAGGAGAGATTCCACACGAATTTTGAGAGCAGAGAAGAGGATTGATGTGCAGCACAAGAAATACAGGGTGGCGCGGAGGCTGGCAAGACAGAAACACGAGGAGGAGAGACTGCAAAATGAGGGCACAACTTATGGAGCTGGTGCTTTCCATGAGCTGACTGTTGCTTCAGAACCAGCCAGAAAGAAAAGAAAGAGATAAAAACATGCATTCTTGAGTCTGGGTGACATTTTGGAATGAAAGATTGGTGATAGTTCTGCTCTGGCTTTCATTACTATCATTCTCAGAGTTTAGTGACGATTTCCCGAAAACAGTGTATTTCGCATATTTTAGCTGCCCCCTTGTGCTTTTTTTTTTCAGATTTTATCCAATTGCCACCAAATTTGGCCCAGTTGTTCATGTGAGGCTCTTCTACAAACCTATGGAGCCTTTTTTCATTTTATCAAATTCTCTTAGAGTTATTGCATGTTATGTTTTCAGAGACTTAATGACATTGCCATAGCAACACAATTTCGTCAAACCCAAAATCGCTCCATAGGTTTGTAGTGCAAGGTGTCTAGTGTCATTGAGACAAATACTAGCCTTCCCAATTTAATAGGCTAGAAAAAAAAGGTATGGGGGGTGAATTCAGTGAAAATATTGTGAAAATGACATTCAGGTTAATATTTAACTTATAATGTCCTTATTATGGTATGTAGATCACTTCTATTATACATCATTCCATTCTGTAGCATCCTGCAAAATTTCATCATCCTGCATTAAAAAGCTGATTTTTTATAGGCTTTACAAGTTGGGTCCATTTTACACCCAATTTCCAACCAGACTCCCCCTCAAAACCTCTTCTCGGGGGGAGGGGGAGGGGGTGAAAACCTTCATAGTTTTGAGTCGGAGTGTTCTCAAAACCCTTGCCCTACTTCAAACTAAAACTGTACGATTTTTCAACCCTATTTAAAAAAATATACATGAGATTATTTGACCCTTTTTCAGACTCTATATACCAAAACATTTTACCCTATTTCTGCAACCAAATACCAAAATATGCAAAATCTACCATTTTAGACCAAAAAGACAAAATAGATCCCCTTTTGCAGCCTCAAAAATGTTAAAAAACGATACTGCCTTTGAGGCGGCGCATGCAGTATTGACGGGACCCTCCCCTCCCCCCTCCGAGATATTTTTCTTTGATTCACGTTGATTTTAGTCACAATTACTAAATTTACACGAAGCGTTAATTTTCTATAAAAGAGTATCGTATGCACGTTTAAAATAAAACGCTTTAGGAACTTAGATATTTTATACTTTACGTCTTTCTTCGTACACGCTATTTTACTCCGATGTGACGTTTATTTATCACTGCACTTCCGTCATATTACTGTTGAGGGGCGACCGCTGACATAATATAATCAGACTGCGGGAGTGGGTAACCATCCTTACGTGGGAATTCGCTTCCCCCCTCCCCCCGGGTCTTATTCTTGCTGAGTTTAACCTGACCAGTGACGCACAGCTTTCTCTTCTCTTGGCACACTTTTGTCCAGAGTCGCCAACTGATTTATAGAAATGTGGTCTGGCAGTGCAGCTTGAGGGAAAGAGATCTACCGTGAGACCTGAAGAGAGGTCGTGAGATCTGATGTAGCATAAATACAAAACCAAGTGTGCGCTGCTTACACTAAGAACTACTAACGTCTCGTGGAAGGGGAAGGGATGTTTAAGGTTTGATTCATTCATTGATTCATTCATTTTTTATTTTGCACTATTTTTCTTTTTTTCTTTTACAGATAGGTAGGAACATGTTAGAAAAAAAGCCAGAAAATAGGCATTATTGTTAGATATGTTTAGGTGAATGTGCGTAGTTGTCAAAGTAGCCATGCAGCTTTCGAGTTGACCACTACCATAGGTATCTAAAATGTCGAGGGAAATATGGTACACATGGCAGGAATAGCAAAAAAAAAAAAAAAAAAAAAAGTCACAGAAACTAGATATAAGAATAGGAAAAAAAATACTAACTATAGAAATGTATTAACAATAGGAAAGAGGAACTATTTTCTATAAGTTTTACAGGTTCTATATATAGGAATAAATTACATTGGCTTGCTAGGAAATAAAAAATCGATTGATTTAGTACATATTCAATATATAGTAATAATAGGAAAACTTTACAGAAGTTAGATATAGGAATAGGAAATTAAAAAAATACTGATAGAAAGGCATTAACAATATAGGAGATAGGAACTAATTTCTATGTATTCTAGAGACTGTATACAGGAACGAAGTACATTGATATACTAGGTAATATATAATATAATGATTCAATACATATACTCATTTTAGTATTACTGGCTGTCAAGAAGGAACAACTTATAATCTTTTTTGAAGGCTCTTTTAGATGAGGTTTCGATTTTTAGAGGGATTCTTGGACCAAGTATACTTTAGATGCCAAAAAATGACCGTCGATCGACTGTCGGTCGACGGCCAATCGACCGTCAGTCGGTAGTCGACCGACTGTCTACTGACTTTCGACCGACTGCCGGTAGAAGGTCGGCCGACGGTCTATAGAAAGTCAGTAGAAAGTCGGTCGGAAGTCAATCGACGGTCGACCGACAGTCTGTCGACAGTTGACTACCGATTTCTCAGACGACGGTCGGTCGACCGTCGGCCGATCATCGGTGGGATGGTTGACCGTCGGTCGACAGTCGCCCGATCGTCGGCCGACAGTCGACCGACGATTCTAAAACAATGGCGATTTGATTATCCTAGTGTTTGTAAGCGATGGAGCGCTATGCAAGACATAGGAAGACCGTCAACCGACCTTCGATCGACGGTCATTTTTGGCAGCTAAAGTATACTTGGTCCGGATTGAGGCAAAAGAGACTTCAATCTAGAAGAGCCATAGTTTGTCCTGGAAGCTGGTCTGTATAGATTGCTATTTGAGGCATATCTAATGTCATAGTTGTGGATTTCAGAAGCAGATGGAATTAGTTCAATAAAGTGTTCTGGAATATTTGTGCTATCATAAGGGTAGAGATTTTAAACTTAAAGGCATTCTCAAGATTGAGTATGTCTAGGAGTTTATAGTATGGATCAGCACTTTTTCTTTGATTTTTTGCGAAAAATATAGATCGCATACATGTATTTTGTTTTGTTTTGATTACTTGTGGTCGAGATTTGCAGGCAGTGCCCCAGCTCATTAGGCCATTAGTAGTTAATATATGGGTAGATTAGTGTATAATACAGTTGCTTAAGGGTACTAATGGAGTTTATTTAAAATACCTATATTCTTTGCAAGTTTATTATTTACATGTTTTATTTGTGCATCCCATTGTGCATCCCATTGTAGGTGGTTATCAATATTTTATCTGTTTCCTGTGACGTCATCGGCTCATCCGGGGAATCCCGGAAATTAAATCAGCTCCACACGGGCGAAGGAGAAGCTGGAAGAGTGCGGTGTAGTAAAGATGATCTCTTTGATGGAATAGTTGACTTCTCTTTGGCGGAAACGCTTCAAAGAAGGTAATCTGACCAATTTAATGTACAGGTATTCGTTCTTCCTGGTTTGTGTGGTTCGGAAAGTGTGCGGTGTGTCAAAAGTTAAGCAAGACCAAGCTACCACAACGGCTCGTTTTGTTTCGTTGCAAATTCGACTCTGATCACTCGAACTAGGTGCAGATTTCGTTACACGAAGCTTTATGAGTGCTACTGCTTTGCATTTAGTCGACAACTACATAGATATGTGGATGTCTTCTTGTGAGATTTGCCAACGGTTGGCAGACACGATTATGATAGGTTTTGTGCCAAATTTACGTGTAGTTCGCTTTGATTTTGTGTTTTGGAAAGAAAGATGTGAACTGATCAGACTGTAGAAAGGCCAAAATATTCGATAAAACGATACCAAATGACCCGAAAGGGTTTCTTCACTGCCCACGAAAACGGAAGTGTAATCAAATACTTGGAATTCATTTCCTGCATTCAGGACTGCACGCCTCGTGACTTGTGGGCATATTTTATATTATTTTTTCAATTGCTCTCTTCACCGACTTTTACACTGAATTGTTCACATGTTAAACCTGTGATACCTATATATTTATAGCTGACCCTAATACTGTTGGCAAATGGTTTGAACCCAGGAGTTTGAACAGTAGGTTGGTTGTGATCGTCCGGGTTAGAGCAGACTTCAGGAAGACTGTTGTTGGTGACTGACGTTTCTACTACCTAAGTAGAAGTCATCTTCAGAGTCAAGTGAAAGGATTCGTTAGATGGTGGTATTGATGTCTCTAGTTGTTGAAGTGATTGGTTCATTTTTTAGGTCAATTCCAGCTGTAGCCATCTCCCCTGGGCAATCCCGGGGATCTGTCAGACCTGGTTGCCCCGGGGACAGGAAATTTGCATGAGAACCATAAAAAGTTAATAGGAAAAGAGTGGAAGATTGAGTTAAATTGCCAGTTTTTCCTTGCCTGGGAGCAGGGAGTTTGTATCCTGCATGCATGAAAAGTAACCCTGGGGGAAGATTGTAACAGCTGGAATTGATTGATGCATTATAGTTCAGTTGTATTTTGAAACACAGTTGAACCGACCTTAAGATGACGAAACAGAGCCTGAATCACTTCAATGGTCAGAGACATAAACATTGCCATCTGACGAATCCTTTCACTCGACTCTGAAGACTTCTGATGACTTCTGCTCAGGTAGTCAAAACGTCAGTCAGATACAACAGTCTTCCTGGAGACTACTCTAATCTGGACAATCACAACTAACCTTCCTAATATTGTTGCTTAGAGTTTAGATCCTAAAGACAATGGCTGAAGGTGGCCAGGTACCCATGGCTGCAGTTCCCATGGCAAGAGGCAGTGAAGCAGCAGCAGGAATATCTGACACATGTATGTATATGTACATCAAAGAGCATCGTGTGGCATGAAATTTTCCTAAGGTCTACTCTTTTGTAAATTTCACAGATTTTCCAACAATCTTTGAAAATATAAATTCCTGCAAAAAGAATAATGAAATTTTAATTCCTTTATTTAGATTACTGAAGTTTAAGTCTATCATTGACAGAGTTGGCACAAGTCTGTTTATGTGTACAGCAGAGAGCATATAGTTTAATCCTGTTCTGCTACTGCTGTACTTATTCACACTGACATAGAGACCCTTTTACCAGGATGCTTTGCACACCCAGGTTTATACTTACATCCAGAACTAGACCATCCTGAGGTGCCCACATTATGACTGACCGATCTGACTGTTGCTGCTTCCTGAATTCAGGTTACTTTCTGAGTTTGTGCTGAATTATTTTGTGATGAAATGTAAAAAGAAACAAGAAAAAAAAAAGAAAGAAAAACATGAGAATCTCCCTTTTTTTTTTCATGATACGAAATGGCTGCCGTCAGTTACTGGGTGTGCAAAGCATCTACGGTGAGAGTCTTTTTAACATGTCCATAAACCTGACAGAGCTGATACAAGTCTGCACATGTACAACAGAGAGCATAGTTTAATCCTGTTCTTTACTCCTGTACTTATTCACATCAAGGTTAACAAGTCTAAACCTGACAAGTCTGTACAACAGAGAACATACTGTGTAGCATGATTTGTTTTGCGGGAGTTTAGTTTTGCTAATTTCATGGATTTTCTGACAAAAAAAATCAGTAAAATTTTACTCCATTTATTTAGATGTCTGAATTTAACCTAAATCAACTGCAAACAACATCATGGCCTCCTTCTTCGCAATTGAAACAAAATGAACAGTTTCTGTGGTCTTTGTGTAAAATTATAACTCTAGAGGACACCTGCATCTACTGAAAAACAATGGTACTGTTCCACAAAAAAAGAGAAAACTCCACGTCAAACCCAAACAATGCCAGCTGTTATATAGTACATCCATGAAAAGTGCTGCAAATACTAAAAGGTCCACGCCAGTGCAAGTGGAAGGGCCTGCAGTAATCATAATCGACTGATAGACTACAAATGACAGCTGTTTAAATTTGTTCAGTGCCTATAATGTGAAATACAGGACAGAAACTTGCCTGAGATCTGCGAAATGTCAAACTCTGAAATCCAAATTTGCAAATTTCTTCCCTAGAAACAAAAAATCAGCAATCCCACAAAAATTTCATTCCACTCAAGTAGATTATCAATCTTGTTCTGCTACTCAAGCTTTAAACTATAAATTTAGGACCCTGGAGTGAAAGTCAGTATTATGAAATACTGATTATAAATAATTCTGCACTTATTATAAGATTCCTGATCATCCACTAGTTAAAATTATGTGACAGTTGCACAAGATTCCTTTTTTTCCTCTTTCTCTTCCTTTTTTTTTTTCTCCCATTTTGTGATCTTGTTCATGTGGTATGAGGTAATTTGAGTCAGGAATTCTGGCTGCATTATTTTTCTTTGCTGAGCTGTATTCTTGTGTTATTATTTGTTGTCAGTCCAACTTGTTGTCATTTTGTATTTTTACAATGGCCACTTATTTCAATTTTATTGTAATTTACAGGTATCCCATCTGATACAGATCTGTTGGATGTTTCCTGTAGGATCATCTCATGCTGGTATTTTATTGGAATACGACTTGGTGTCAATCGATGCACATTGCAAAATATAATACAAAACAATGTGGAGTTACCGAGCCCTCGGCAAAAGGCACTTGAAATGCTTTTTATTTGGCGCGATAAAGGTAGTTCCTCTTCTTCAATGGCTCTCAAGGAAGCTGTTAGACAAGAGTTGGGACCTGATGATAGTGATGAGGTAAACAATAACGTGGTTTTCATTCCCATAAAATCATATTTTGTGATGATCAAATGTTATAGAACTAACTTTGTAGTGATACACTTCACACATTATTTTGTTGACTGTGATACTGAAAGCTGAAAAAAACATCAAAGGAGGGCAGAAAAGTGGTATGATACATAATATACAGTGCTGCCTGAGCATAACAGCACCTCCACTCACGAGTATGCATTACAAGTATTTTTGCCACTTGCGAGGATGGTTTTCTGCATATTCATAAGCATAACTAGACTGGCGTTGCCAGTGAGTTTGCGGCGTGAGTTGTGTCGAGACCAGAATGTACTAAAAATGGAAAGTAGGGACAAGAGTGGAGCTCCCAAGAGAGACTTTCAGTTTCTTACCAGAAAAATATCACAAAGTATAGAGAACTTGGCTTTTGACACCTTGCTTAAATGAAACCTGATTAAACTATAAATTATCATTACAACACTCATACACTTGCTTCTTAAAGGTTAAGCAACCCTGCATTTTGAGAATGCGTGACATCTCTTCTTATGCACAATTAACTTTGATTCTTATTTCTAATTAGAGGCCACAATTAATCCAGCCTTCTCTTCAATACTTATGTGCTTTCTTTTATTAACTGAATATGTTTCTTCTATAAGGCTTTCGAGTATTCGTGCTCTGTAACAAATATAAAATTGAAAGCGAGGAATGTAACACTAGACATGTTTAAAATATTTTTGCGGTTTTGTTCACAGTGTGTTCAGTCCATTTGTGACTGCACTATTTCGGTGTATTTTTCATTTCTGGTATACAGTGACCATTGCAAAACAAAGGCTACATGATCGAATGAAAGAAACATTTCAACAGGCAATGTACGATACGCAGAAGAATTTTATGAGGCAACAGATGTCATGTACAGAGTAAAGCATAAATTGCCATTGTTTTGCAGCTAAAGCTCATCGTAGCTTTGGTTTCCATTTTCAGCCTGTTTTCTTCCCAGAAGTATTTTGTGTCGCCACAGAAAGTTTCGTTGGGACTAAATATTTGGCAGTGACAGAGATATTTGCAATCCCCCAGCGGTATCCATCAAACATCTGTTTACGCCTATACTCGAAGTTTCTGCGGTGAACTAAAGAACGCAAGCCAAAACCAGTTTATCAGTGCGTGTTCCACAAAGCCAAACAATGTTGAGTTTGGATTATATGCAGTTAACTTTTACACACAAGTACTGAGCAATTCACTGGCGACACTTGAGTTGTTTAACAAAGTCAATTACGACATTGCATATCACATGATAATCTGAACCAATCATCGTGTGTAGATTCGTAACCCAGAAAACTAATAAAATGATGAAAAAGACATGGCATGTGATTTTAAGCTCGACGGGCCACGCCTGCAAGCAATTATGACCTCGCAAATACATGTAAAGATTCAAACATACACTGTGGTATAAGTTTGACATTTCCATACCATGAAGATTTAAACAGCTGTATTATTACTGTCTTATAGTATATTTTGTTGTCTTTGCAGGATGAGGATGAACTTTTTAGACAAGCACAGGGTATGGGAATTGCTGTACCTCTAAAAGTTTGAGAATATATAAAATAATCAGGGGTGGATCCAGCATTTTTAGTGGGTAGTTTCCAAAAGTGAGCGCCAAAGGCGCAAGTATGCTAGGGGGGTTCGGGGCATGCTCCCCCAGGAAACTTTTGAAATCTAGGAGGCCAGAAACGCCATTTCCTGCAATTTTTGACGCGAAGAGACGAGAAACAAAATTGAATGAAGGTGATTTTGTAAATGCTGCGGTCAGGTATCCCGCATGTTTGATCTTCCGAGACCACATGCTGGATAACCGAGTGCAATCTGTTTGCTAAACTTTTTGTGGCTATCTAGTCCACATTCAGCAAAAAGATTGGCTGCCAATTTTTCAGCAATTCCAGATTGTCCTTCTTAAACAAAAGTCAAAGAATTGCTCGGCACTGTGTTACAGAGAGCGTGCTGAAAAGATCAGGCCCTAGGTGACCCCAGAATCTTAAATAAAACTCAGCAGGAAAACCATCCAGACCGGGAGATTTGCAAGACTCCATTGAGTTGAGAGCGTCATAACACTCAGAAAGTCACAGTCTTGAACAGCGACGTTAGGATCTTGCAATTCTTGTCAATTTGCAAGTGCTGCATCAAGTTGTGGAGCTGCTGATCGACTGGGACAGCCCGGCGTTTCATAACTTTCACGAAGTTATCCATTGCAAGGACTGCGTAATTGTGGTTCTTGAAATGACAGTGTTTCTTGAATCGGCCGGTGGTGCTTGTCCAAAACGTTAGCGGCAATTTTCACCAACTTGCCCTCATTGTTCGCATTTCAGCCAAATAGAACACAAGGTAAACAAAATGTGCATTCCAGGTACTTAGAATAAGCCAGCCAAGGATACTGTTGCAGCCAGACTAGTTGTAACTTACGAGATTTTCTGCCACTCTCGATCGACGAAGGGAATTGAAAGAGGGGATCACCGCGTGGGCTCCAAATGCTCTCGATGACCTCTAACTTCTGGGGATTGGAAAAAGAAGTAACACCGTTAAATACCACACCAATATCAAAGCGAGAACAATCCTCCTTTCAAAAAGTGGTTCTCCACGTGGCCTGTTGTTTTGATTCAATCCCATGTTCAATAAATCGCACTGTATAATACTGTTCACGAGTTCAAAATCAATCTAATGGAACAGAGGACCTCACTGGGGTAGCCTGCCCCTTTTATACTTTGTCAGGTAGTTTCCAAGGTAGTTTCCGGCCAATGAAAGGCAAGCTTGGGGTGTTTCAGGCCAATGAGAGGCAAGTTGGGGTGTTTCCGGCCAATCGGGAGGCAGAATTCAGTGGTTTCCTCCTGTGGGTCCCCTCCCCGCAGTTCTCCACTCATAGAAACCGAAGAAAAGCGCATGACGCATGACATGAACATACACGGAGCGCGGGATGCAAGGTACTGGAAAATGGCGTGAATTGGATTCCGGCACTCAGTGGAAACAAGAAACGACTCAGTCATTTGTCAATTTTTGTTTTGTTTTGTTTTTTCCCCTAAAATTTAGGTTATTTCCGGAAACTACCCTGGATCCGCCTGTGATAATGTAAATGTTTTTTAGTTAAAAATTTGAATGTAAATGTGTGATAATAAGATCTGTTGATGGCCTTAACATAATTATGTTTGGCTGGCTGTTTTTGGTTATTTCTAAACAAGCAGGGTATTTATCAGCAACCCCTATATTCACATTTGTCAGTTTTGCCAAACTTTGGTTACATTTTGAGCAGACGAATGTAGGTTGGGCTTGACAGCTTTTTGTAATTTGAAAGCAGCAGATGTGTGAGCATTTCCTGCCCACATGTGTCACCTGATTTTATCAAACTGAAAAGTTTTTATATTTTTATCAATGCAGTACAGTTGAAGCTCTCATAAGTGAACACCTCTGGAATTCAAAAAAATTGGTTGTAATAATTAGAGCTGCATGGTTGTTTTGGAGAATGGGCTCTTGTAAGTGACCACACATTGAAACAATAGAGGCTAGTGGCTCACGAGAACTTTTAACATAAGGCTGCTCGGGCAGCTGTAGTCGTATTACACAAACTCAGTGTGGTGCTCTTTTTCTGACATTCTATTTTTCATGCACAGGACTGCCTTTCACTCACTTGGCATCAGAGACGCAGACACAGACAGCAAAAAGAAGGAAAACAGGATCACCTTCAACTTCATTGAGAATACAAACTCCTGAAGCAAGTGGAAGGAAAACAGGAACGCCTTCAATTTCAGCGACATCACAGACTCCTAGACCAAATGGAAGAAATACAGGAACACCTTCCACCTCAGCAACATCGCAAACTCCTGAAGCAAAGAGAAGAATAGCAGAAGAATCAGATTCAGGTTAGTGATGTCTTTGTCATAAAGAGAAATTATTCCTGTACCTGAAAACAAAAGCAAAATACACAAATTAAAAAAAGGGCAATCCATCATCTATCTTCATCATCAGATAAAGCCACCAATCCATAATGCCCTTGGGGAACTTTATCAATAACTCTCATCGGTCATGGAATGATCAGAAATTTACATGTACCCTTCCCCCCTCTCCAAGCCAAATGGGTCTTAACTATTATTTCTACTAGATTATCCTCTTCATCAATTATTCCTTGTCCTTTCTCTGTAAAATGTAGATGAGATGGTGATAATAAAAGAAAATCATAAATTTGTGCTTACAGGCATGCGAAAGTTACATTTCACAGAACAATGCCTGCTGTTGATTTCAAACAGTCGTACATAGAGTTCTTAGACTTTCTAAATCAAGGTCCTAATTTTTGCACAGAAAATGTTGTGGATAGACATACTTTTCTGTAGTAAGTGATACAGATAAAAAAAGAATGACCAGTCTATTTGGGCATTTTTAATGGGTGACTTGCCATTGTAAATGCCCATAAAGATTGGATGCAAATAATCTTTATTGTGCTTGTGAAATGAGAAATTGACTGGAATGTACATTATCATTGTTCTGTGCAGTGTACAGATCTTTATGGAAAGTTTTATGCATCCTATTCACTATGGCAACAAATCTTTATCAGATATTTCACATGGGCATGTGTTACATGGAGAACTTCTGTTTGTGGAAATTTTGCCATTTTTTAAACAATGGGGTATATACCTTACAGTATTGGTACTAATTTTCGCGTCGCTTTAATCTCGCGATTTTCGCGATTTTAAAAGATTCGTGAACTTAAAGCGACGCGAAAAAAAATTCCCGTGAAGTTTAATGTCGCGAAATTTAATACCCTCCTATATTTCTTGTTTTCTCAATTTAATGAAGAAACACATGTCTAAGTGTCATTGTGTATAATGTGTAAAAGCTCTATGGCATACCTACAGATGATAAACAACAGTTTAACAATCAAATTTCACTATCTGTGTTGCTTTGAACCTCTTCATCTGTATCGCTATCGTCATCTTCAAGTTCTTTCAGCACCTCTTTTGTACAGTCATTGAAATGGCCATCTATCCCAGGTTCTTTGTAATTTGAAACGACAATCTGTTTATACTTTTCAAGTATTGCCTTGTTCCCTTCGGTAAGATCCATCTCAATGCCAATGGTACACATAGCTCTAGTCTAATTCACGGCTACAATGTAAATATGTATTATACAATTGCAAAGAACTTAAGCATAAGGATAATGTCTTTGACTATGCATATGGTACACGATGCGGTTTCTATAGTTTGGTTTTGTTGAGTTGATGATTTTCAGCAATAAGAAGTGTAAAATAATAATAAAATTCTCGAAATAAAATGTGTTTTTTTTTTTTTTCATTTTCGCCAAAATTAATTCCCTAAGAAACTAATTTTGCACCCAAATCGCGAAAATAAAGACCCGCGAAATATGCCGACCTTTTTTTTGCGAAATTACGTGCCCGCGAAAATTAGTACCAATAAGGTACCTGGTTTGGCAGTGTGGCAACATTAGAAGTGACAAACAATAATAATATTGTTATAATTTCTATCTGCATAACATTGCCACAGAGTATTGATGTTTTACATCTTCTGTTTTTTCAGGTCATCAGGCGGCCTCCACAAGTCAACCAACCAAATCACTGCAGGACCCCCTTGTGAAGGAACTGGAATGTAAGTGCATGTCCCAATCTGCTATCTTTTTCATGCGGTAATGCCAGACTGTTGTGTTACTGTATAACGAGAATAAAGTGCAGGCATGAAATATTAGCCTTCCTTCACTCAGCAGAAACAATATGTGCTACTCCTCATACGTGTACACCATGTTTCGTCTACTGTAGGTTGATTTTTGAATATAGTTTCAGTTTTGGGTGCATGAACATGTACATAAATTTACCTTTTTGTTTTCTGGAAGGAGATGGGTAGCAATAAGGAAAACACACAAAGCATTAAAGGGGCAGTGTTATGAGATGCGCATGCCCGTGCGTTTGGTCGAATCTTGAAAACGTTTGCCCAATGTTTTCAAGTTTGAAATCCAAGTTGGTGTCCAAAATGGCAATTAGCGATCGAGCGGCAGATCTACCGCCGTTGTGGATGCCATCTTGGATTTGAAACTGCAACACTGTGGCCTTGGATTAGTGCAATGCATGTTAAATGAGAAAAAATCTCTAAATTCTCTAAAACCCTTCTACCTGGCAAAACATTAAAACGCTTACAGAAAATTGACTGTTCGAAGAGTGATTGACTTGGTGCGGTGACATGACCCAGCCCAGCTTATGTAAACAAAGGCCTAGCCTGGCACCTCATCTTACGAACCTTGCAAAACCGACCCACCATCCCCAAGGAACAAAGCACATGCATGCATATTATGCAACAAAGTAAAATAATTTTATTATTCATGATCTTACTGAAGTCGTGCAGCTTTTCTTTTATTACTAATAGGTAGCGTTGATTTAATGATTTTCTGCAGTAATACTAAAGAGGGAGTACCAGAGACGAGAACATACTTACATCACTCCTTTCCCGTGGTTGGAAAACTGGCAGTTGTCGTTGAAAACCATTTTTATCAAAGTGCGGATGACGACAAGAGATACCGAGCGATCCAACCAACTAAAAGGTGATATTCGTGATATGTACGAGATCTTCCAATCACACGAACATTGTAAAGAGCCAAGAATTGTCCTTGTAGAAGGAGCACCTGGAATTGGCAAAACTGTGTTTTGTCAGAAAGTAGCTGCCGATTGGTCTGAAGGCCAGATTGGGGGGGCATTTCCGAGGTTTAGGCTTCTCCTGAAACTAAAATGCAGAGATATTATTAACAGTACCACTGGTACTGTTAATGTCGAAACCTTGAAGGGTTCTATTGTCGATCAACTGCTGCCAGACGCGTCAGAAGAGTTAAAGACGGCCTTGTTTGATTACATAAAGACCACCCAGTCTCAAGTCCTGCTTGTGCTGGACGGCCTAGATGAACTCAAACAGACCATCGATCTCTCCTCCCTGATAAAGAAGGAGCTTCGCCCCTGGCAATGTAAATTTCTGCTGACCAGCAGAAATGATCCTCAGTTGAGAAAGAACTGTGATAGCCTTTTCCAGATCGTTGGTTTCAAGATCAAAGATGCGAAGTCTTACATCACCAAGTTCTTTGGAGAGAACGGGAAGGAGAAAGCTCAGTACCTAATTGAGACAATTGGCGACAAGTCGAGAGAAAATAGCATACTTCTTCTTGATCTCGTTTCCAACCCGCTCACCACGTCTCTCCTTTGTTTTGTCTGTGATGAAACGGATGGTAAACTTCCATCGAGCAAGATTCAGCTTTACCAAGAGCTAACACGCTGTGTGTTGACAAGATACTACAAGAAACAAGATCAAGAGCCTCCCGAGGACCCACTGGCAACACACGAAGAAGACCTGGCTGCTCTTGGTCGTTTGGCTCTCAAGGGCATAGCGAACGACCAACTTCACTTCCATGAAGACGACTTTCACGCTGAAGGCCGCGCGACAAAAGTACTTGACTTTGGATTCCTTTCTAAAGAAACGAGCACTTCGAGAATCAGACCCCGCTGTTCTTATCAGTTTGTGCATAAGACAGTGCAAGAATATTTAGCAGCTGTTAGTCTGTACCAGCAGCTTCTCTCAGGTAACGATGATTGTCTTAGTCAGGGTAAAATCTCTCCTGTTAAGTGCGAACAACTTATTTCGTTTGTTGTTGGCCTTCTGAGTCAGAAAGCCGAGGCAGGAAAACTGCCTTTTGTTTGTTTAGCGTCATCTATCACACGGTCTCTTTCTTGTTCTAAATATGATGTAAAATACCTTTGTGATGTTATTCGTGAGTGTGCTGATATTAACGCTGAGTTTGGTGAAGCGATGTGCGAGGCAGTTGTCAGCAGTAGCAATTGGGAGAGACTGGACCTGAGCGACAGTAAGATTAGTGAGACAAATGTAGAATATAGAATTATTTGTGGAATGTTGAGAGAAAACAGGCCGCTGAAGTGCTTAATTTTGTACGAGAACAACATAAAAGATGTAACAACATTAGCCGAGTCAATGGTAAGTAACCACACATTGCAGGATTTATATTTGTGGGATAACCCGATCCTCACAGGTTTGCCTGCACTGGCTGGCGTACTGACTCACAACACAACATTTGGAACGTTGGAGTTGGGCATAGAGTTTAGAGCCGAGCCAGCTATCCAGGAATTAAAGGAACAAAACACACGTCTGGAAATTTATTTTATGTAAGTTCATTTCTTCTGTGAACAGAACAAGTTTGGCTTCGATTTGTTAATTGTTTTTGCCAGAAATTTATCAAAAAGACAACGGAACGAGTTTATTTCTGTCAGGAAACATTACCACACGGCTTAGCAGTGTTTAGGGGAATTTTGTGTGATAAACAAGTGCGTTTCCATTTGCAAAAACGACAAAAAAGCGAAAAAACCCGCCAAGATTCGCCGCGTTCCGTGGCAAGTTATGAAGAGAAATTTAAACACAAAGTCGTTTAATAGAGAAAATACTGATTTATTGAACAAAAATATACATGAAGGTCGTTACAGCATTGATGAAGAGCACACGAGAATAATATTTGAGCAGAAAAAAAATCAAACAAAACAAGTTATTTGTGATTTCTCACTCCAAGTCGCATTTCTTTTCTTTCCACAAATAGCCCGCAGTAACTTTTACAGAAGTTTTATCGAGAGCAAATCGAAGCACAGCTCACAGTAAACAAAATATACCAAGTTCAAGTTTCAAACTTGTAGAGATCCGTAACTGAAGTGAAATTATTAGCGTTTGTACAATTTATTGTTTTGTACAATTATTCAGTCCAGGGCACAAGTTCGACGATCAAATCCATGTAAATGTGTTTACAGTCCAGGTAAGGTCCCAGCTTATCCTCCAGCTGTGTTGAAATACTACGTAAGAATATCTCGCCGGCCGTTGATACCAAGGACTTGTAGTATATGTTTTCGTTGAATAACGGCTGTCCGTACTTCAAACTTCATCCAACACTCCTGTTCAAATCCTGTAGCGTGATTGCGATTTCAAACAGTCCTTGCAGTTTTTACGAAATTCCAGAAAGTGTTTTACGCGTCTTTCGTCGCCTTTCTCTGGTGTTTTTCCAGTCCACTTTTATAGATGCGTTTCATCTTGCAGAAAGTTTTATTTCTCTTCGAGTGCGGATCGAAATCCCTCGCTTCTGATTAGCTGAGTTCGTTTGGAGCGCGAACTCTCAACCAGTGAGAAACCTGCAATATTTGTCAGTGGATGAAAACGCACTAATGAGAAAATTTCTTTGATTTTCCTCCGAGGTCCTCATTGCATCGAAATGGTTTCTTTGCAGTGGAAGTAAACTCGTTTATCTGACAGAAATAAACCTGCCTTGATCATGACAGGTAAAAGGAATTTCATGTGAAGTGTAAGAACCAACCGTTTGTCTGTTTGTGTCATAACTTGCAATGTGTGGTTACAACTGTAGAGTAGATCAGAACTGTTTTTAGTGCAGATAATTGCCGGATTAGTTCAGCCTTAGGCAGGTCATTTGTTGTTAAATCTTAACCATTTAATGTTTGTAGATCAAGGAATGGGAAATGCACAAGATTTCAGACAAATGTTTTTCTGCCACAAAACGTTTTCAGTGTAATTTGATTTTCGAACAGTCAGAGAATTACTTCTTTGTGTTTTTATATTTCTGACTCCATCCCCACTCCTTCAGACTACAAATGGTTGAGTTTTTGAAGTGCATCGCTTTCACCACCTTACACACTGCTGCTGTACCAGGCCTTTCATGTTGTTTTACATTCTTTTCTTACATCATCACTCCAAAATATAATGTAAAGTTCTTGTTGATGAAATTACCTACTTCGGTCAGAATTAGCATGAAAATTGTGTGTGGTATGTTTTCTGGCCTGGTATAGTAAAGTGTGAAGAACTTTGAGTTTTTGGCTCCATGTTTGGCTGTGTGTGTTTATTTGTTTGGTCATAATTTGTGTGCGTCTATTTTGTTTACACCATGATGTTTGTATGTTTCATGATTATTTGTCAGGTATTTTTAAACTATTTGTTGCTTGGTGTCTGTGGTTACCAAAGACCATTCTCCTGTTGCAGTTCTTATTCAGACTACAGCAGCAAGGAGAGATTACTTCATACAACATTTTATTAGCAATATTTAGTTAATTGACCTTTGTCTCATTTTCGTCTTGCCACTTTCATTTGTCATCATTTTTAAAATGATTTAAAGCTGCTACCTTGTGGGGATGGCCTTTTGAAGTGTTTGTTATCTGCTTTCTCGCCTTGCTGACTCAGGGCCAACTCTATTAAAAGTATTGCATGATTTAAACTCGTGCGCGTGTAATTAAACATAATTTGGGACTTAAGCCACACCCACACCAATGCGTTTTTGCTCGCGGGGGCCTGGGGCCCAAGCGAGCTTAAAAACGCAAATTTTTATTTTTTATTTTTTCCTTTTTGTGGGTCGAGAATCAGCACACGGTGATTGGTTCATATTATCACGTGCTGGGCGATGACGTAATTGACTTCGCTAAACAACTTGAGATGTGGCCAGTGAATTGCTCGTTACTTGTGTGTAAAAGTTAACTGCATCCCATCCAAACTCAACACCATTTGGCTCTGTGGAATATGCACGGATAAACTGGATTTTCGGGAACGATTTTGGCTCGCGTTCACCGCGGAAGCTTTGAGAATAGCCGTAAACAAATATTTTGATGGATACCGCTGTCGCCGATAAATATTTAGTCCCGACGAAGCTTTCTGTGGCGACACGAAATACTTTTGGGAAGATAACAGGGCGAAAACAGAAACCAAAGCTACGGTGAGCTTTAGCCGTAAAACAATGACGCTTTATGCTTTACTCTGTACATGACATCTGTTGCCTCATAAAATTCTTCTGCGTATCGTACATTGCCTGTTGAAGTGTTTCTTTCATTCGATCATGTAGCCTTTGTTTCGCAATGTTCATTAAATACCAGAAATGAAAAATACACCGAAATAATTCTGAGGATTGAGTTTGCAGTCACAAATGGACTGAACACACTGTGAACAAAAGCGCAATAATATTGTAAACATCTCTCGTGTGACATTCCTCGCTTTCAATTTTATATTTGTTACAGAGCACGAATACTCGAAAGCCTGATAGAAAAAACGTATTGAGTTAATAAAAGAAAACATAAGTAGTGAAGCGAAGGCTGGATTAATCGTGGCCTCTGATTAGAAATATGAGTCAAGGTCAAACTGTCATAATCGATTGTGCATAAAAAGATATGTCACGCATTCTCAAGATGCAGGGTCGCTCAACCTTTAAGAAGCAAGTGTATGAGTGTTGTAATAATAATTTTTAGTTTAATCAAGGTGTCAAAAGCCAAGTTCTCTATACTGTGTGATATTTTTATGGTGAGAAATTGGAAGTCTCTCTTGGGAGTTCCGCTCTTGTCCCCTACTTTCCATTTTATATTCTGGTCTCGACCCAACTCACGCCGCGAGCTCACTGGCAAGGCCAGTCTAGTTCATTTGAAAACATTCTTTTTCTTAGTTTTTTTGTTTGTTTGTTTGTTTTTGTTTTTGTTTTTTTGCTTTCCGTCTGACTAAAACGATATCTCGGAAAACGTTCCCAAAGGGCAGACTGTCGAAAGCATGCGTTTTGAAATGAAAAACGAAGAAGCGTGGTTTTAAAAATGGAGGTATTTTAAAGCGCATTGTTGTCGACGTAGGCTAACCTCCACAATAAGAACTATGTTTGCACTCAATAAAGGAAATGATAAGAGCACTGGGAGGTCTGTATGTAGTAGACGACTGTGTACGAAACTATATTTAAGTCAGTCATCCAAGTATCGTAGTTATTATATTGTATTATAGAATTTTATATAAATAATAATTATTCTTTTATTAATATCCAGATTATGTAATTAACATTTGTTCTTATATAAGCGACAAAAAGGCAATCTTGTGTACTAACTTTGCTCAAATGATGAACCTGTTGTAGGTGATGAAAGCTTTGTTTGCCTGAGCAGAGAGCGACTGTAAACTATTTTTGTAATCGCCATTAAATGGAGTTTGATATTTGTTGATTGTGCTCGTCTCAGTGAGTCGGCTGGAGGAGTGGGACGAGTCTTCCCAGCTGACACACGCACAGTTAACACTGCTGGCACATGCCGTAGTTATTAGGACATTTACAGGGTGAGTGATTTGCAAATGGTGGAACTACTGTTAGAAACGTACACAGGCAGGTTAAATGTGGTTCTTAGGTTAAATCCTTAATACCGTAAATCATCGAATATACCACCCCTCCCCTTCCGAAAAATTCCCCACTCGGATAAAAGCCCTCCTATCTCCCTTCCGTAACCATTACATTTTTCCAGCTAGTCCGCTTTAATCCACCCTCTTTTTCATGTTCTCACTTTCTCTTTCCATGGTTCATGTTATTGAAAGTGATTACTGTGCTAATGAAATTTCATTTGATGCTAAAGAATGTCATTTCCGTGTAAATGGTTGCCAGTTAATGCAGTTGATTGTTACTGCTTATGCAAAAATCGTTACTGAAATTGCTTTTGGCGCAAATAAATGTCGTTTTAAAGTAATTGGAAGTATTTTCGCGTTATTGGTCTAACTATTCGCGCAAATGAATGAATATTTTCTGCTAATGAACAGCAAAAGGTGTAATTACTGATTAGGAAAACTGAACAATTAAGATATGAGATTCTTCTCTTAAATTCATGAAGTGTAGTACAAGTTCTAAATTCGTTAGACAGGGAGTTCCAGAGTTTTGCAGCCAAGTATCTTAATGAATGTAGTCCATATGTGGTAGTTTTTGGTTTAGGGAGAGACAACATGCAGTGTCCACGCAAGCTATAGCTAACAGAACGGAGAGTAAACATATCTTTCATATACTTCGGATAGTTAGTTATATAGAATCAGCATAGTATGAAGACGTCTATTATAAAGAGAAGTTACATTTACAATGTCTAGTAACTGTTCATAGGAAGAGCTATAATCCTTAAGAATGAAACGTAGAAAGGTTTGTTCAAGCTCTAATTTATCAGTGTTACGGCAATCTCGTACCCAGACTCTTCCGCTGTCTTACAGCGCATGCTCAACGAAAACGAAAGACTCTGGAACAGACCTGGGCCCAGTTGCATAAAATATTAACGCTCGGGACTAGGCGTTTATAACAATGGAAATTAATATATTTCTATTGTTATTTACGCCTGGTTACGGGCGTTAATCTTTTACTGCAACTGGACCCAGATTTTCAGTCCGTAAATAGCGGACTTCCGGTTAAACTGCGCATGCCCACGGCCAAAATTCATTTTGGTTTTACGCAACTGTTATTGTTGTGAAAAGGGCTTGAAATTGAATAAAGAGACCCCTACATTATTGAAGAAAAACGGCATCAAGTTTTAGAAGTCAGATCGTAGAAGTAGGAATTGTTTCCGTTGCGCTGCGGCGACGCGACGGATTATTGATCGATTGATGGATATACTGATTTTATCGATTCTGCATGCAGATATACATACAGCCTGGTCATGGTTACATGTTCAATTTGTACCCGCGAAGAATGTTACACACAATTTGCACACATGGCATAAATACAAAGCACAGAAAACAACCGAAGTACCACAACAACCGGGACCATAACATAATTAACCGACCCGACAGCATGGCACATGTAGAAATATCTAAAAGCTTCGTCGCTCTCAGCTGGTTCTGTAGCTGACATAAATGTGATTCAAAGTTACCTGAAGACATCATGTACCGACAGGAAGGCATTTGAATCGTATAATTGTTGATCGTCCGCATACGCGTTGAGTTTGAGTCCTTTTAACATGGTAAAACAGATCATTTATAAATATATTTAAAAACGTTGGTCCTGAGACGCTTCCTTGAGGGACTCCTCGCTTGATTGTATCCCACCTTGAGAAGGTATCTCCGATCTTGACCCTCTGCTTCCTGCCGTGAGTACTCTCTGAGTAAGACGCAGCTGTTATTGCCGACTCCGTACGCTTTTAGTTTAGCCAGCAGTAGTGAGTGAGGGATACCACCAAACACTTTTGACAGGTCTACGGATACGATCGCCACTAACTCCCCTTTACCCCGCATTAACCTCTAGTCCTCTGTTAGCCGCATTAACGACGTTTCGCAGCTGAAATGCCTTCTGTAGGCAGATATAAAGTCTGAAAGGATTTCAACAAAAAAATCATTCAGCTGAGCCGCCAGCAGCCTCTCAAAAATGTTGTTGAGAGCGGGGAGTACTGTTATTGGCCTGTAGTTAATCTTGTCTAGTTAGTCCTCGTTCCATTTGTGTAGGGGAGTAACTTGGCCCATTTTCCAGCGCGCTGGATAATAGCATTGATCGATAGAGCTATTAATTATTTTGGCTAGGGGCTCTGCTGTTAATTACAGTTGCTGACTCTTAGAGGTGGGATCATGTTGAATTTGCACTCTGTTTGTGTGATGAAAACTGAATGCGCTTGACGTGGCGCGTGTCCTATTGTTCTCGTGAATGGCCTCGATGCTTGGATGATTAACAAAGTTTTCACCATGGTCAATCTCATTTATGTCAGCAATACAGTCCAGAGTAAAAACAAATTGCACAGGAAGCCTATTTAATTGTACTGCCTCCAATGAATTCAAAATTGGAAAATCAGTGTCCTTTTTTCCCGTTCTACGACGGCCGACCAACTTCAAAATTTGAGTATTAAATTTTGAGAACATGCTTGGCAGACTGTATGAATAAATTTGACGTGCCGACCGTGGGAAATACGTACTTCGTCACGCAATCGACTCTTTTTTCAACGCAAAAGTATAACACACACCATTCTTTTTCTCCTGCGTGTAGCACTTGACTTCGAAGAAAAGATTGCGTCAACATTTCGGTAAAACAAAGGCTACTCTTGTTGGGAGTACGTAAAAGTCCCATCAATGGCAAAGCGATGGGGTATCTGCGATTATTGTATTTCTAGTTATTTTGAGCAATAGTGCTCGGAGTAAGCCGTCAGTTTACGATTTGGTGGCCGCCATATTTGGAGTGTTCCAGATGCTCGGTGTCAAGGTTGTAAACGGACACACAAAGAGCCATTGATATATCCATCCCGTTCCATCCAAAATTTAATATTATTTAAAAAAATATTTTAAAAATAATTTAATATTATTTAATAAATTTAATCCAAAATTTAAGCTCCCCTCCCCTCCCCCGGGAAGCGAATTCCCACGCAAGGATGGTTACCCCCTCCCGCAATCTGATTATATTAGAGACCTTAAGCAACAGGACGGGACAGCACGACGGCGACGGCAGATCCGCGAGAGGATTGGGCAGAGAACGCGGTCGTGTCATGCATGTTCCAAGTACTTAAACAATAGCACGACGACTGATGAGAACATCGGATAAGCTGATTAGTTTTATTGTACCATTGTAGAATACTAGCGATGGCCAAACTACAGAATATCCCGCACTAGAAGGGCTATCTGCGTATCCGGATACGCGGATACGCGGTGAAGTCAGACCACCCCTCCCCCTAACTTTTTGAAGTACTATATGAAGTGGATACGCGGATACGTAGTGAAGGTAGACCACCCCTCCCCCTTAGTTTTTGAAGTACCAAAAACTTAGGGGGAGGGATGGTCTAATTCCACTGCGTATCCGCGTATCCACTTCCACATATACTTCGAAAACGTAGGGGGAGGGGTGGTCTAACTGCAATGTATTCCTCTGAAGAGGGTGGTCTAGCTTGACTGCGTATCCGCGTATCCACCGTTTTCTAGGGGTGCTCCAAAAAATGCGGGGTATTCTGTAGTTTAAATCGATATACTCCGTAATAAAAAAATACTGAAGTACCTTTCATTCGGCTCGAGAAGATGTTGAGTGTTCCTCGTTTAGGTTTCAGCTCGTAAACACAATCTTTCTGGCCTAAAATAAACGAAAAAATACGACGTTGTCACCACGACGTGAGATCACTTGTTTTGCCGTCGGTGACGGCGCAGGAAGGGGGAGCTATCATGTTCGGGCATGCGCAATGCATTGTCTGAGCGGGAATTTTACTTCCGGAGACGTCGCCGTCCTCTCTCCCGTCCTGTTGCTTAAGGTCTCTAATATGTCAGCGGTCGCCCCATTGTATTAATAACTAACCAACCTTCAAGCAGCGGTAATTTTCGCGCTGTTATGGTTTCTTTCTATTTGCCGTTTTCTGTGTTCGTGTTAGGTAGCATCGTTCCAAAATGTAAATAAAAAAGGATAATCTGTGAATAACTCGTTACCAGCGAAACCCCTTGTCACCCTTGACAACAAAAGAGACTTAAAGTGGTGTTACACTGGTCAGTTTGCAACGATGCGATGTTGCGCTAAAAATCGTTGAGGTGTAACACCCCATTGTGAACGATTTTTTGCGATGTTAGCAGTGCTGCAACGCGTTGCAAGTTTTTGAAAGCGATTAAAAAACTTGCAACGCCGCTGCGTGGATTTGGAGCAAATTGGCGTTGCAAATCGCTTCAGGCAAAGTACTAAACATTCAAGTGAACCTGTTCCCGGCGATAATTCAGTTGTTGCGACTACTCGAGCCTTGTTAAAAATGAAATCAAGTTTCTACAGCAAAACCCGCATGTCCGCATCGAAAGAGATTTACAGCTACTGCTTTTTAGATGGGACTACGTTGAACTGTTCATATGGGACGGTTTACCTAGCTAGCCGTTAAAGGCTCTGCCCCTCAAAACCTCTTCTCGGGGGGAGGGGGAGGGGGTGAAAACCTTCATAGTTTTGAGTCGGAGTGTTCTCAAAACCCTTGCCCTACTTCAAACTAAAACTGTACGATTTTTCAACCCTATTTAAAAAAATATACATGAGATTATTTGACCCTTTTTCAGACTCTATATACCAAAACATTTTACCCTATTTCTGCAACCAAATACCAAAATATGCAAAATCTACCATTTTAGACCAAAAAGACAAAATTGATCCCCTTTTGCAGCCTCAAAAATGTTAAAAAACGATACTGCCTTTGAGGCGGCGCATGCAGTATTGACGGGACCCTCCCCTCCCCCCTCCGAGATATTTTTCTTTGATTCACGTTGATTTTAGTCACAATTACTAAATTTACACGAAGCGTTAATTTTCTATAAAAGAGTATCGTATATAAATTGCACGTTTAAAATAAAACGCTTTAGGAACTTAGATATTTTATACTTTACGTCTTTCTTCGTACACGCTATTTCACTCCGATGTGACGTTTATTTATCACTGCACTTCCGTCATATTACTGTTGAGGGGCGACCGCTGACATAATATAATCAGACTGCGGGAGGGGGTAACCATCCTTACGTGGGAATTCGCTTCCCCCCTCCCCCCGGGTCTTATTCTTGCTGAGTTTAACCTGACCAGTGACGCACAGCTTTCTCTTCTCTTGGCACACTTTTGTCCAGAGTCGCCAACTGATTAATAAAAATGTGGTCTGGCAGTGCAGCTTGAGGGAAAGAGATCTACCGTGAGACCTGAAGAGAGGTCGTGAGATCTGATGTAGCATAAATACAAAACCAAGTGTGCGCTGCTTACACTAAGAACTACTAACGTCTGGTGGAAGGGGAAGGGATGTTTAAGGTTTCATTCATTCATTTTTTATTTTGCACTATTTTTCTTTTTTTCTTTTACAGATAGGTAGGAACATGTTAGAAAAAAAGCCAGAAAATAGACATTATTGTTAGATATGTTTAGGTGAATGTGCGTAGTTGTCAAAGTAGCCATGCAGCTTTCGAGTTGACCACTACCATAAGTATCTAAAATTGTTAAGGGAAATATGGTACATATGGCAGGAATAGCAAAAAAAAAAAAAAAAAGTCACAGAAACTAGATATAAGAATAGGAAAAAATACTCATAGAAAGGCACTAACAATATAGATAGGAACTAATTTCTATTTATTCTAGAGACTGTATACAGGAACGAAGTGCATTGATATACTAGGTAATATATAATATAATGATTCAATACATATACTCATTTTAGTATTACTGGCTGTCAAGAAGGAACAACTTATAATCTTTTTTGAAGGTTATTTTAGATGAGGTTTCGATTTTTAGAGGGATTCTTGGACCAAGTATACTTTAGATTCCAAAAATTGACCGTCAATCGACGGTCGGTCGACGGTCGATCGACTGTCGGTCGACGGCCAATCGACCGTCAGTCGGTAGTCGACCGACTGTCTACTGACTTTTGACCGACTGCCGGTAGAAGGTCGGCCGACGGTCTATAGAAAGTCAGTAGAAAGTCGGTCAGAAGTCAATTGACGGTCGGTCGACTGTCACTGACGGTCGACCGACAGTCTGTCGACAGTTGACTACCGATTTCTCAGACGACGGGTCGACCGTCGGTCGACAGTCGCCCAATCGTCGACCGACACAGTCGACCGACGATTCTAAAACAATGGCGATTTGACTATTCTTAGTGTTTGTGGGCGATGGAGTGCTATGCAAGACACAGGAAGATTCTGTAGGCTCGGAGACAACAATTGGAATTGCGAATAAATGCTTTAGTCTCAACATTTTATTGAGTGTGACAGTTGTTTTACGCGGGGTATTGTTCTGCAATGTCTTGTAAAATACTTCTAAAACAACTTTTAGCATTGCGCTCTCCGTACTGTGATTATGGTTGTGCGTTATAGAGGGCAGGGTGTGATGCGGCTGTGAACGGTGTACCCACACAGTATTTCACCAATTCTCCAATTCTATGCCATCTTTTGGCGGTCCCGATGAGGATTCTTCTATTGTTATAACCCCTTTTAAGTAGCCACTAAATATTTAATACACGCCTTATGCTGACTTCTGTGGAAATCCCTATTAAACGGCAAATCCTCGGTGGAAATGGCGAGTGAACAAATTAAAAGGGTTCGACAGTAGCTAATCCCCGAACGAAGTGAGGGAAATACTCACGACACTAATGCAGCAATATTATACCGCCTACTTGGGGACTCCAAGCCTGTCGCCATCTCGAAATTTAACGTTGTCTGTCAGTCAGTTTGTCAGTCAGTCTGTCGTACGACTTTAGGCGCGGTTACCCCGCTAACCAATAACAAAGGCTGGATCGATCACGTGTGCCCTGTTGTTTTACTCGGAATAACTTAGAGATGAGATGAGATTTGAACGAAGCATTTAGATTTGAACGAAGCAACAATATATTGTAGCTGCGTTCACGAAAATGGAAAACTTAACTGAAAAACTTGAAACACATCAGTCTCGCGAAGCTCGTCTTCAAATGAGAAGGGAACAGGCACGAGCAAGGCGAAATCGTGAAACGAGCGAACAACAGCGCATGAATGCCGATCGAAAGCGACATGAACAGAAACGGGTAATGCAGACAACTCCGCAAAGAGAACAGCGCTTGAACGCAAATCGGAAACTTCAGGAGAAAAAGCGGGCCGAAGAGAAGACTCCGCAAATTAAGACAACAGCGCATGAATGCCGACCAAAAGCGACATGAACAGAAGCGGGAAACACAGACAACTCCGCAAAGGGAACAGTGCTTGAAAGCAAATCGGGAGCTTCAGACGCCGTTTTGTGTTAAACTCAGATACTTATTTAGAAAGGACAAGCAACAAAGGTTAGTCAGTGGAAATCGAACAATCACCGTGACAAATATATATTTTGTAACTCGATCACTTCAAGAATGTATTAAAATCTGTATGCTGATCATTTTCCCTCGAAGTATTGTTTTACTACGCTTCTGTCGCCAGTTTCGGCTACCGTATTTGCTCAGAGCAATCGGAACTTGGAGTCTTGAATAATTTAGTCAGATGTCTTATTTTTCTGTAATCTGACACGCGGTGATTGCAGCGAAAATCGTTCACAAGCCCTTAGAAGTATTACTGGGTCTGAAGCCCGTGTATAATTTGAAGTAAACTGTTCAAGTTTTGCTTTGATTCTGGGAGAAATTTTGCTGTTTTGAGTGGTTTCAAATACAAAACAATTCGAGCCTATTAAATATGCATGCCTGAGTCTGGTGCATGCAGTAGTAAAAACAAATCGCACAGGAAGCCTATTTAATTGTACTGCCTATGAATTCGAAATTAGAAAATCAGTGTTCCTTTTTCCCGTACTACGACGGCCGACCAACTTCAAACTTTGAGTATTAAATTTCGAGAACGTGCTTGGCAGACTGTATGAATTAATTTGACGTGCCGACCGTGGGAAATACGTACTTCGTCACGCAATCGATTCTTTTTTCAACGCAAAAGTATAACACACACCATTCTTTTTCTCCTTCCTTTGCGTGTAGCACTTGAGTTCGAAGAAAAGATTGAGTCAACATTTCGGTAAAATAAAGGCTACTCTTATTGGGAGTTACCAAAAGTAAAAGTCCCATCAATGGCAGAGTGAGGGGGTATATGCGATTATCGTATTTCTAGTATATGCCAGTGCAGGACGGAGTGAGGGGGTATCTGCGATTATCGTATTTCTAGTAAATTCATAATATGCGTACATTTTTAAAGAAAGCAGAGTAGTAGATCTAAAAGGCAAACAATTTGCGCATAAACAATGATCGGCCGATTGTCGGCCGACTGTCGACCAAACATCGACCGACACTGCGTCGATAGAGAGTCGGTCGATAGTCGGTTGACTGTCATTACAGATTTAAGACCTACAGTCAGTCGACTGTCGGTCGACCATCGACTTACTGTTGAACGACTCTTCACCAACTATCGGTCGACTGTCGTGATACGAGGGAAAACTACTCGCTGTGGCTGCTCGGAGAGGTACCAGAGGATCAGGAACGGAGGCCTTCTTCCTTTCCCAACACCGCTTTATTGACTCCAACTAGAGTTACAAATTACTAACTCTAGGGCTAACTGTAAAAACCTAATGACAAGGGTGTGCTTCGCCTTAAGTAGTGATGCTTATGTTAATGACAGTTTTGGCCGTTAGTCACTACTACGAGCCAATGATAGAGTAGCTTACGTCAGAACTTAACTACGAAGCAGCAGATGTTCAATAACATACGCCCTAAGGAAAAACCTTAACTTTAGCTATTTAAGCTAGTTACGCGTAAACGGAATAAGCTACTGTCTATAACGCGAGTTATACTAAAAATGTCCATAACTTCTAGAGGATTTGATGTATTGATGCCAAACTTGAAATAGTTGTTGTTTGTGACCTTGTGTATGTATTTGAACCAAATTTGCCTAATTAACTAGACTGGCCTTGCCAGTGAGCTCGCGGCGTGAGTTGGGTCGAGACCAGAATATAAAATGGAAAGTAGGGGACAAGAACGGAACTCCCAAGAGAGACTTCCAATTTCTCACCATAAAAATATCACACAGTATAGAGAACTTGGCTTTTGACACCTTGCTCTTTTGACACCTTGATTAAACTAAAAATTATTATTACAACACTCATACACTTGCTTCTTAAAGGTTGAGCGACCCTGCATCTTGAGAATGCGTGACATATATTTTTATGCACAATCGATTTTGACAGTTTGACCTTGACTCATATTTCTAATCAGAGGCCACGATTAATCCAGCCTTCGCTTCACTACTTATGTGTTTTCTTTTCTTAACTCAATACGTTTCTTCTATCAGGCTTTCGAGTATTCGTGCTCTGTAACAAATATAAAATTGAAAGCGAGGAATGTCACACGAGAGATGTTTACAATATTATTGCGCTTTTGTTCACAGTGTGTTCAGTCCATTTGTGACTGCAAACTCAATCCTCAGAATTATTTCGGTGTATTTTTCATTTCTGGTATTTAATGAACATTGCGAAACAAAGACTACATGATCGACTGAAAGAAACACTTCAACAGGCAATGTACGATACGCAGAAGAATTTTATGAGGCAACAGATGTCATGTACAGAGTAAAGCATAAAGCGTCATTGTTTTACGGCTAAAGCTCACCGTAGCTTTGGTTTCTGTTTTCGCCCTGTTATCTTCCCAAAAGTATTTCGTGTCGCCACAGAAAGTTTCGTCGGGACTAAATACTTATCGGCGATAGAGATATTTGCAATACCCCAGAAGTACCATCAAACATTTGTTTACGGCTATTCTCAAAGCTTGTGCGGTGAACGCCAGCCAAAATCTTTTCCTAAAATCCAGTTTATCCGTGCCTATTCCACAGAGCCAAATGGCGTTGAATTTGAATGGGATGCAGTTTACTTTTTCGCTTCACTACTTATATGTTTTCTTTTATTAACTCAATACGTTTCTTTCTATCAGGCTTTCGAGTATTCGTGCTCTGTAACAAATATAAAATTGACAGCGAGGAATGTCACACGAGAGATGTTTACAATATTATTGCGCTTTTGTTCACAGTGTGTTCAGTCCATTTGTGACTGCAAACTCAATCCTCAGAATTATTTCGGTGTATTTTTCATTTCTGGTATTCACTGACCATTGCGAAACAAAGGCTACATGATCGAATGAAAGAAACACTTCAACAGGCAATGTACGATACGCAGAAGAATTTTATGAGGCAACAGATGTCATGTACAGAGTAAAGCATAAAGCGTCATTGTTTTACGGCTAAAGCTCACCGTAGCTTTGGTTTCTGCTTTCGCCCTGTTATCTTCCCAAAAGTATTTCGTGTCGCCACAGAAAGTTTCGTCGGGACTAAATATTTATCGGCGACAGCGGTACCATCAAATATTTGTTTACGGCTATAACAGCGGTCCATAACAGAATCCACAGAGCCAACTAAGGCAAGTAACGCACAATTCCATCGCCCACATATCTCCTTCAAAATGGCGAAACTGCTCGCCCGGCAAGTCATGTGATGACAAAACGTCATCATAAATCACGTGAAAATATGAACCAATCACCGTGTGCTGATTCGTAACCCAGAAAAAAAATAAAAATAAAAATAATAAAAATAAAAATATGACGATGATGAAGACACGCTTTCCAATCCTAAGCTCGTCGGCTTCGCCACGAGCAAAAAACAGTTGGAACATTTTAGTGAATGACGTGCTCGTATTGTATGTGCCGAGGAATATGATTGTGACGGGGTGAAAATTGAAAATTGAATGGTCACAATTAAATGCCGGTTTTAACGACTAAAAACTGAGGTTAAAACCTTCAAGTCGATTAATCGTTTATTTTACGATACTCGGACGTCGAAATTAGAAGAAAAACAGTGATTCACATGGGAAAAGAAACAATTTCCGCGGAGCAGAGGGCGCTGACCTTATGATCATGTCCTCTGTGGCCGTCTGTGTGACAGTGCGTCTCGCTGGTTATCATAGTGGCGTTTCTGTTTCAGCCCTCCCCGGGCTTGCGTTTGCATTTCGATCGGGGAGTACGTTTCCCAGCATTAATCCAATTGGCTTTTTTTGTTTTTGTTTCAAGCATTGCTGGGTTTTTCGCACCGGGCAACGCACACTAAGAGCAAATATCTGCAGCTCGGCAGACTGGTGACGTCATGCCGCGGCAACAATAAACAATTTTCTATTCAAAGCCCTGTGTATTATTTGTAAGCGATACAGATACCAATCTCCTAGCGACAAGAAGTAAAGCTACTAGTATAATCTTACATGATACGCGTGACATGTGTACTTTGAGTGACGTCCGAGTTTATGCCGTGACAATACTCGGCCACAATAACGTCAATTCTCAGTAACAAATACGCGAATAAATCGGATTTTACAGCACTTCCTCAGAATTTTCAACAGTTCTCACCTTGACCGTTAATAAAAATCAGAATCTATTTATAATCTTATAGCTGTAAGTGGGTGAGAACTGTTGAAAACACATCAAAATGGCATGTTTGAACGATAAATATCACTTAGAATATAGGAAATATAAACGATAAATCATTGTGTGCAATATCAAGAGGTACAATTTCCTTTACTTTCAAAAAATCGAACTTTTCCCGGTGAGAATTGATGAGAATTGATGTCAGTGCTCGGCACACTGACGTCATGCATCCGGTTTCATGTTTCGCTGTGTTGCAATACAAGCACTGCGAAACAATGGCCACACGAATGCGAAGCTGCTGGCACTGAGGAATTTGTTTCCAGAGGTTAAAGAAACGCCACCTCGCGTCCATCATTTCACTATTAACACGATCGATGCATCCGCCTTTTATCAGGACAGGCGGAGCGTCTGCTGTAGCAAAGAATAGCGTGTCGCTTACAAAAGTTCTTGGGCGCTGGCAAATGCACAGTGTCGCCCTCCAATGCCTGCAAAAGATCGGTTCAAGCAATGATAGTGGGACTCCATCTGAAGTCATTCAGGAAGATTATATCCGCCTACTCAATTTTCGCGCCAATTTACAATATTTTTCTTAAAATTAACCCCTATTGACCCCCTTATATCACTGAAAACTCGCGCTAAAATAATTCTTTCTCAGTAAATATATCAAAAATACATGCACAGCGTTTATAAAATTTACTCATCCAAATTTGGCTACAATGCATCAAATCCTCTAGAAGTTATGGACATTTTTAATTAACTCGCGTCATAGAGACAATCCTGGCCAAAAGTCGTGGGACACTTAGCCTTTTATCTAAAAATTATGACACTTTCCCTCTTCCCGCCCCCCTCCCCCCTTGCAATGTTGAATGAATGTGCTCAAAGTGCACTCCCTTTAAGCAACATTGTATGGGGGGGAGGGGGAGGACTAAGTTTCGGAAACAGGAGCCGCTTTTGTTGTTCAACTAGGAGTGGTGGTGAAAACATAGCATTTTTTCAGAGTGTCCCACATACTTTTGGCCAGGATTGTAGATTTAAGAACAGTGGTAAAGTAAATCACGGGCTACTATCCAGTGTAAAAATTATAAAGTCTTAAGCAGTAAGAACCTCGCAGTAAAAGTATCCAAAAACAAATATTAGAAAATCAACATTACGTAATGATGCTGAACCAGGTATAGGCTCCGCCTCTAAGGAGGGCCAGAGCGTGGTCGTAAACAACTCATTCGTTTTCCGGCACACTTTCCAGGACAGGTACCAGCTAAACGATAAGGTTAATTCTATAGTTTTATGCTAGATTTAGTTAAACTAATCCAGGTAGCGAACACTTGCAAAACCCCGGCCAGTTTTTGGCCAAAAGGTATAAGATCATTTGTATATTAGAGGTAAAGGGGATTAACTAACGTAATTAGTACCAGTAGCAGATGGATACAGCAACAACAACTCTAGATAGTATTAAAATTACACTGTGAAGTTGATCTAAATAATCGAGTGAGTAAATACTAAATGCTAAATATAACCCAAAATATAACCCATAAAAGTTATAGTAAAATAGTGGAAATCTCTTCCGTAACAGTCGACTGATGATCGAGCGACTGTCGATTGACAGTTGATCGACTGTCGATTGACTGTCGATTGATGGTCGACCGACGGTCGACTGACGGTCGGTCGACGGTCATTTTTTGGCAGTTAAAGTATACTTGGTCCAAAGAGACTTGAATGTAGATAAGCCATAGTTTGTCCTGGAAGCTGGTCTGTATAGATTGCTATTTGAGGCATATCTAGTGTCATAGTTGTGGATTTCAGAAGCGGATGGAATTAGTTCAATAAAGTGTTCTGGAATATTTGTGCTATCATAAGGGTAGAGATTTTAAACTTAAAGGCATTCTCAAGATTGAGTATGTCTAGGAGTTTATAGTATGGATCAGCACTTTTCCTTTTTCTTTGCGAAAAATATAGATCGCATACATGTATTTTGCTTTGTTTTGATTACTTGTAGTCGAGATTTGCAGGCAGTGCCCCAGCTCATTAGGCCATTAGTAGTTAATACTTAACCCAGTAAGACTCACAATTTGGGCACCTGCAGTCTTTATTACAACTTGATTCCTTGCTTGATAAATACACATATATAATATATACTGATTACCTATACAATGTTGATAAAAGCTCCAACTGGTCATGACACAAATTAAGTAACAAACATACAAAATATATATAATCATTGACACTAACATATGTAAGTACTATAATAATAGACTGCTCATGGGTGGGTGGGTAGGGAAACTAAAGTAGCGGATCGCGAATTGCTGTGCCGATGTGTGCCGACGCTACTGCTTGTGACCTGGCTGCTAATGAGGACCTGCTATTTATGCCCTTCCCTTGAATATGATATGATCGGGTGATCACTGTCCAAGGTAACTCTGTTGCAACCAGCCCATATTAGTACTAATGTGTACCTATCTATAGCTCCACGAGGGAAATGTTGCAATAAAGACTAGGCCTGCACGTGTCCCCCTCGTTCATCCTCATGCATTAAGAGTTACATCACGCACATAGTACTCGATGTTCTCATTAGTAGTTAATATATGGGTAGATTAGTGTATAATACAGTTGCTTAAGGTACTAATGGGAACATAGTGTCTAAGTTTATTTAAAATACCTATATTCTTTGCAAGTTTATTTTTTACCACAACACACTAGTTTCTCGCTCTCTGATTGGTCGATTTACCGTGGTAAATAAGAGTCCAGACAACGATGCTGACGCCAGCTGACGCCAGCATGTCACGTTTTGCAGCGAAATACAACAAAAGTTTCCTGTATATTTCTAAATGTTGTGGTAAAAAATAAATTTCCACTGGTTTGCCGTGGTGTGGACTCTTATTTACCACGATTAACGTCATCACATGGTCAAAATTAGTTGCGGACTCACTCGGCGAAGCGCCTCGTGAGTCCACAACATTTTGACCATGTGATGACGTAAATCGTGGTAAATAAGAGTCCACACCACGGCAAACCAGTGGAAATTTATTAAATTTACGTGTTTTATTTGTGCATCCCATTGTGCATCCCATTGTAAGTGGTTAGAGCGGTTTTCGAATGACTGTCGAAAACCAAAACCAAAGCAAAACCAAAGCAATCACACGATTACTTTCGACAGTCATTCGAAAACCGCTCTATCAATATTTTATCTGTTTCCTGTGACGTCATCGGCTCATCCGGGGAATCCCGGAAATTAACTCAGCTCCACACGAGCGAAGGAGAAGCTAGAAGAGTGCGGTGTAGTAAAGATGATATCTTTGATGGAATAATTGGCTTCTCTTTGGCGGAACGTTTCAAAGAAGGTATGCTGACCAATTTAGTGTACAGGTATTCGTTCTTCCTGGTTTGTGTGGTTCGGAAAGTGTGCGGTGTGTCAAAAGTTAAGCAAGACCAAGCTACCACAACGGCTCGTTTAGTTTCGTTGCAAATTCGACCCTGATCACTCGAACTAGGTGCAGATTTCGTTACATGAAGCTTTATGAGTGCTACTGCTTTGCATTTAGTCGACAACTACATAGATATGTGGATGTCTTCTTGTGAGATTTGCCAACGGTTGGCAGACACGATTATGATAGGTTTTGTGCCAAATTTACATGTAGTTCGCTTTGATTTTGTGTTTTGGAAAGAAAGATGTGAACTGATCAGACTGTAGAAAGGCCAAAATATTCGATAAAACGATACCAAATGACCCGAAAGGGTTTCTTCACCGCCAACGAAAACGGAAGTGTAATCAAATACTTGGAATTCATTTCCTGCATTCAGGACTGCACGCCTCGTGACTTGTGGGTATATTTTATATTTTTCAATTGCTCTCTTCACCGACTTTTACACTGAATTATTCACATGTTAAACCTGTGATACCTATATATTTATAGCTGACCCTAATACTGTTGGCAAATGGTTTGAACCCAGGAGTTTGAACAGTAGGTTGGTTGTGATCGTCCGGGTTAGAGCAGACTTCAGGAAGACTGTTGTTGGTGACTGACGTTTCTACTACCTAAGTAGAAGTCATCTTCAGAGTCAAGTGAAAGGATTCGTTAGATGGTGGTATTGATGTCTCTAGTTGTTGAAGTGATTGGTTCATTTTTTAGGTCAATTCCAGCTGTAGCCATCTCCCCTGGGCAATCCCAGGGATCTGTCAGACCTGGTTGCCCCAGGGGTGGGAAATTTGCATGAGAACCATAAAAAGTTAATAGGAAAAGAGTGGAAGATTGAGTTAAATTGCCAGTTTTTCCTTGCCTGGAAGCAGGGAGTTTGTATCCACGCATGAAAAGTAACCCTGGGGGAAGATTGTAACAGCTGGAATTGATCGATGCATTATAGTTCAGTTGTATTTTGAAACACAATTGAACCGACTTCACCAACCTTAAGATGACGAAACAGAGCCAATCACTTCAATGGTCAGAGACATAAACATTGCCATCTGACGAATCCTTTCACTTGACTCTGAAGATGACTTCTGCTCAGGTAGTCAAAACGTCAGTCAGATACAACAGTCTTCCTGGAGACTACTCTAATCTGGACGATCACAACTAACCTTCCTAATATTGTTGTTTAGAGTTTAGATCCTAAAGACAATGGCTGATGGTGGCCAGGTACCCATGGCTACAGTTCCCATGGCAACAAGCAGTGAAGCAGCAGGAATATCTGACACATGTATGTATATGTACATCAAAGAGCATCGTGTGGCGTGAAATTTTCCTAGGGTCTACTCTTTTGTAAATTTCGCAGATTTTCCAACGATGTTTGAAAATATAAACTCCTGCAAAAAGAATAATGAAATTTTAATTCCTTTATTTAGATTACTGAAGTTTAAGTCTATCATTGACAGAGTTGGCACAAGTCTGTTTATGTGTACAGCAGAGAGCATATAGTTTAATCCTGTTCTGCTACTCCTGTATTTATTCACACTGACATAGAGACCCTTTTACTAGGATGCTTTGCACACCCAGGTTTATACTTACATCCAGAACTAGACCGTCCTGAGTAATGACTGACCGATCTGACTGACGATCTGGAATTTCATTCCACTTGGTAGATTATCAATCTTGTTCTGCTACTCAAGCTGTACTTAAACTATAAATTTAGGACCCTGGAGTGAAAGTCAGTATTATGAAATACTGATTATGAATAATTCTGCACTTATTATAAGATTCCTGATCATCCACTAGTTAAAATTATGTGACAGTTCCACAAAAGATTCCTTTTTTTCCTCTTTCTCTTCCTTTTTTTTTCTCCCCTTTTGTGATCTTGTTCATGTGGTATGAGGTAATTTGAGTCAGGAATTCTGGCTGCATTATTTTTCTTTGCTGAGTTGTATATTTGTGTTATTATTTGTTGTCAGTCCAACTTGTTGTATTTTTACAATGGCCACTTATTTCAACTTTATTGTAATTTACAGGTATCCCATCTGATACAGATCTGTTGGATGTTTCCTGTAAGATCACCTCATGCTGGTATTTTATTGGAATACGACTTGGTGTCAATCGACGCACATTGCAAAATATAGTACAAAACAATGTGGAGTTCCCGAGCCCTCGGCAAAAGGCACTTGAAATGCTTTTTATTTGGCGCGATAAAGGTAGTTCCTCTTCTTCAATGGCTCTCAAGGAAGCTGTTAGACAAGAGTTGGGACCTGATGATAGTGATGAGGTAAACAATAACGTGGTTTTCATTTCCATAAAATCATAATTTATTTTGTGATAATCAAATATGTTATAGAACTAACATATGTGTGACATCTCTTCTTATGCACAATATAACTTTGATTCTTATTTCTAATCAGAGGCCACAATATCCAGCCTTCTCTTCAATACTTATGTGCTTTCTTTTATTAACTATGTTTCTTCTATCAGGCTTTTGAGTATTCGTGCTCTGTAACAAATATAAAATTGAAAGCGAGGAATGTAACACGAGACATGTTTAAAATATTTTTGCGGTTTTGTTCACAGTGTGTTCAGTCCATTTGTGACTGCACTATTTCGGTGTATTTTTCATTACTGGTATACAATGACCATTGCAAAACAAAGGCTACATGATCGAATGAAAGAAACATTTCAACAGGCAATGTGCAATAATTTTATGAGGCAACAGATGTCATGTACAGAGTAAAGCATAAATTGCCATTGTTTTGCTGCTAAAGCTGGTGTTACACTGGTCGATTTGCAACGACGATTTGCAACGCCGATTTGCTCCAAATTCGCGCAATGGTGTTGCAAGTTTATGAATCGCTTTCAGAAACTTACAACACGCTGCAGCACTGCAAACATCATGAAAAATCGTTCGCAAAGGGGTGTTGCACCTGAACAATTTTTAGCGCAACATCGTATTGTTGCAAATCGTCGTTGCAAATCAACCAGTGTAACATCACCTTAAAGCTCATCGTAGCTTTGGTTTCCGTTTTCGGCCTGTTTTCTTCCCAGAAGTATTTCGTGTCGCCACAGAAAGTTCCGTCGGGACTAAATATTTAGTGGCGACAGAGATATTTGCAATCCCCCAGCGGTATCCATCAAACATCTGTTTACGGCAATTCTCGAAGTTTCCACAGTGAACTAAAGAACGCAAGCCAAAATTGTTGACTAACATCCAGTTTATCAGTGTGTGTTCCACAAAGCCAAACGGTGTTGAGTTTGGATTAAATTTGCATATCACGTGATAATCTGAACCAATCACCGTGTGCAGATTCGTAACCCAGAAAACTAATAAAATGACGAAAAAGACATGGCATGTGATTTTAAGCTCAACGGGCCACACCCGCGAGCAATTATGACCTTGCAAATACGCGTAAAGATTCAAACATACACTGTGGTATAAGTTTGACATTTCCATACCATGAAGATTTAAACAGCTGTATTATTACTGTCTTATAGTATATTTTGTTGTCTTTGCAGGATGATGATGAACTTTGTGGACAAGCACAGGGTATGGGAATTGCTGTACCTCTAAAAGTTTGAGAATATAAAATAATCAGGGGCGGATCCAGCATTTTTCGTGGGTAGTTTCCAAAAGTGAGCGCCAAAGGAGCAAGTATGCTAGGGAGGTTCGGGGCATGCTCCCCCAGGAAACTTTTGAAATCTAGGAGGCCAGAAACGCCATTTCCTGCAATTTTTGACGAAGAGACGAGAAACAAAATTGAATGAAGGTGATTTCGTAAATGCTGTGGTCAGGTATCCCGCATGTTTGATCTTCCGAGACCACATGCTGGATAACCGAGCGCAATCTGTTTGCTAAACTTTTTGTGGCTATCTAGTCCACATTCAGCAAAAAGATTGGCTGCCAATTTTTTGGCAATTCCGGATTGTCCTTCTTAAGCAAAAGTCAAAGAATTGCTCGGCACTGTGTTACAGAGAGCTCGCCTTTATCATAGCTATAATTGTGCGTGCTGAAAAGGTCAGGCCCTAGGTGACCCCAGAATCTTAAATAAAACTTAGCAGGAAAACCATCCAGACCGGGAGATTTGCAAGACTCCATTGAGTTGAGAGCGTCATAACACTCAGAAAATCACAGTCTTGAACAGCGACGTTAGGATCTTGTGATTCTTGTCAATTTGCAAGTGCTGCATCAAGTTGTGGAGTTGCTGATCGACTGGGACAGCCCAGCATTTCATAACTTTCACGAAGTTATCCATTGCAAGGACTGCGTAATTGTGGTTCTTGAAATGACAGTGTTTCTTGAATCGGCCGGTGGCGCTTGTCCAAAACGTTAGCGGTGATTTCACCAACTTGCCCTCATTGTTCGCATTTCGGCCAAATAGAACACAAGGTAAACAAAATGTGCCTTCCAGGTACTTAGAATAAGCCAGCCAAGGATACTGTTGCAGCCAGACTAGTTGGAACTTACGAGATTTTCTGCCACTCTCGATCGACGAAGGGAATTGAAAGAGGGGATCACCGCGTGGGCTCCAAACGCTCTCGATGACCTCTAACTTCTGGGGATTGGAAAAAGAAGTAACACCGTTAAATACCATACCAATATCAAAGCGAGAACAATCCTCCTTTCAAAAAGTGGTTCTCCACGTGGCCTGTTGTTTTGATTCAATGCCATGTTCGATAAACCGCACTGTATAATACTGTTCACGAGTTCAAAATCAATCTAACGGAACAGAGGACCTCACTGGGGTAGCCTGCCCCTTTTATACTTTTTTCAGGTAGTTTCCAAGGTAGTTTCCGGCCAATGAAAGGCAAGCTTGGGGTGTTTCCGGCCAATGAGAGGCAAGTTGGGGTGTTTCCGGCCAATCGGGAGGCAGGATTCAATGGTTTCCTCCTGTGGGTCCCCTCCCCGCGGTTCTACACTCATAGAAACCGAAGAAAAGTGCATGACACGAACATACACGGAGCACGGGATGCAAGGTACTGAAAATGGCATGAATTGGATTCCGGCACTCAGTGGAAACAAGAAATGACTCGGTCATTTGTCAATTTTTGTTTTGTTTTGCTTTTTCCCCTAAAATTTAGGTTATTTCCGGAAACTACGGAAACTACCCTGGATCTGCCCATGATAATGTAAATGTTTTTTAGTTAAAAATTTGAATGTAAATGTGTGATAATAAGATCTGTTGATGGCCTTAACATAATTATGTTTGGCTGGCTGTTTTTGGTTATTTCTAAACAAGCAGGGTATTTATCAGCAACCCCTATATTCACATTTGTCAGTTTTGCCAAACTTTGGTTACATTTTGAGCAGACGAATGTAGGTTGGGCTTGACAGCTTTTTGTAATTTGAAAGCAGCAGATGTGTGAGCATTTCCTGCCCACATGTGTCACCTGATTTTATCAAACTGAAAAGTTTTTATATTTTTATCAATGCAATACAATTGAAGCTCTCGTAAGCGAACACCTCTGAAATTCAAAAAAATTGGTTGTAATAATTAGAGCTGCATGGTTGTTTTGGAGAATGGGCTCTCGTAAGTGACCACACATTGAAACAATAGAGGCTAGTGGCTCACGAGAACTTTTAACATAAGGCCGCTCTGGCGGCTGTAGTTGTATTACAAACTCAGTGTGGTGCTCTTTTTCTGACATTCTATTTTTCATGCACAGGACTGCCTTTCACTCACTTGGCATCAGAGACTCAGACACAGACAGCAAAAAGAAGAAAAACAGGATCACCTTCAACTTCATTCACAATGCAAACTCCTGAAGCAAATGGAAGGAGAACAGGAATGCCTTCAACTTCAGCAACATCACAGACTCCTAAACCAAATGGAAGAAATACAGGAACACCTTCCACCTCAGCAACACCACAAACTCCTGAAGCAAAGAGAAGAATAGCAGAAGAATCAGATTCAGGTTAGTGATTTCTTTGTCATAAAGAGAAATTATTCCTGTACCTGAAGAAGAAGCAAAATACACAAATTAAAAAAAGGTCAATCCATCATCTATCTTCATCATCAGATAAAACCACCAATCCATAATGCCCTTGGGGAACTTTAATTATCAATACTCTCTTAGGCCATGGAATGATCAGAAATTCACATGTACCCTTCCCACCTCTCCAAGCCAAATGGGTGTTAACTATTATTTCTACTAGATTATCCTCTTCATCAATTCCTTGTCCTTTCTCTGTAAAATGTAGATGAGATGATAATAATAAAAGAAAATCATAAATTTGTGCTTACAGGCATGCGAAAGTTACATTTCATAAAAAAATGCCTGCTGCCTGCTGTTGATTTTGAACAGTCATGCATAAGGTTCTTAGACTTTCTAAATCAAGGTCCTAATTTTTGCACAGAAAATATTGTGGGTAGACATACTTTTCTGTAGTAAGTGATACAGATAAAAAAAAGAATGGCCATTCTATTTGGGCATTTTTAATGGGTGGTTCACCATTGTAAATGCCCATAAAGATTGGATGCGAATAATCTCTATTGTGCTTGTGAAATGAGCAATTGACTGGAATGTACATTATCATTGTTCTGTGCGCTGTACAGATCTTTATGGAAAGTTTTATGCATCCTATTCAGTATGGCAACAAACCTTTATCAGATATTTCACATGGGCATGTGTTACGTGGAGAACTTCTGTTTTAAAAGATGTGGAAATTTTGCCATTTTTCAAAAAAATGGGGTATATACATGATTGTGGCAGTGTGGCAGCATTAGAATTGACAAACAATTTTGTTAATATAAGTTTTATCTGCAGAGCATTGCCACGGAGTATTGATGTTTTACATCTTCTGTTTTTTTAGGTCATCAGGCTGCCTCCACAAGTCAACCAACGAAATCACTGGAGGACCCCCTTGTGAAGGAACTGGAATGTAAGTGCATGTCCAAATCTGCTATCTTTTTCATGCGGTAATGCCAGACTGCTGTGTTACTGTATAACGAGAATAAAGTACAGGCATGAAATATTAGCCTCCCTTCACTCGGGAGAAACAATATGTGCTATTCCTCATACATGTACACCACGTTTCATCTCTGTAGATTGATTTTTGAATATGTTTCAGTATTGGGTGCATGAACATGTGCATAAATTTACCTTTTTGTTTTCTGGGAAGGAGATGGGTAGCAATAAGGAACACACACAAAGCATTAAAACGGCAGTGTTATGAGATGTGCATGTGCACACGTTTGGTTGAATCTTGAAAACGTTTGCCCAATGTTTTCAAGTTTGAAATCCAAGTTGGTGTCCAGTGGCAGTTATCGATCGAGCGGCAGATCTACCGCTGTTGTGGACGCCATCTTGGATTTGAAACTGCAACACTATGGCCTTGGATTAGTGCAATGCGTGTTAAATGAGAAAAAATCTCTAAATCCTCTAAAACCCTTCTACCCGGCAAAACATTAAAATGCTTACAGAAAATTGACTGATCGAAGAGTGGTTGCCTTGGTGCGGTGACATGACCCAGCTTTGACCCAGCCCGGGCTTATGTAAACAGGGCCTAACTTGGCACCTCAACTTAAGGGGTTTTGTACAACCCACCCACCATTCCCAAGAAACAAGCACATTCATGCACAGTGCAGCAGAATATAGTAACTACAGAATACCCTGCATTTTTTAGAGGAATCCTAAGAAGACAGTGGATACGCAGATACACAGTCAAGCTAAATCACCCTCTTTAGTAGAACGAGGAATACATTTGAGTTGGACCACCCCTCCCCCTAAGCTTTTAAAGTATGTGGAAGTGGATATGCAGTAGAGTTAGACCACCCCTCCCCCTTAGTTTTTGAAGTTGGCATGCCTCCACTGCGTATCCGCGTAATCCACTTCATATAGTACTTCAAAAAGTTAGGGGGACGGGTGGTCTGACTTCACCGTATATCCACGTATCCGCGGATACGCAGACATCCCTTCTGGAAGTGCGGGGTATTCTGTAGTTTAGCCTAATTCCTTTTTCACTAATGGAGAGTTGATTTATGTTCATCCACAGCAATACTGAAGGGGGAGTACAAGACACGAGAACATACTTATGTCACTCCTTTCCCGTGGTTGGAAGACTGGCAGTTGTCATTGAAAACCATCTTCATCAAGGTGCGGATGACTGGAAGAGATACCCAGCGATCCCACCAACTAAAAGGTGATATTCGTGACATGTATGAGATCTTCCAACCACACGAACATTGTGAAGAGCCAAGAGTTGTCCTTGTAGAGGGAGCACCTGGAATTGGCAAAACGGTTTTTTGTCAGAAAGTAGCCGCCGATTGGTCCGAAGGCCAGACTGGGGAGGCATTTCCGAGTTTTAGGATTCTCCTGAAACTGAAATGCAGAGATATAATTAACAGTACCACTGGTACAGTTAATGTCGAAACCTTGAAGAATTCTATTGTCGATCAACTGCTGCCATTAGACGCGTCAGAAGAGTTAAAGACGGCTTTGTTTGATTACATAAAGACCACCCAATCTCAAGTCCTGCTTGTGTTGGACGGTTTAGATGAACTCAAACGTGCTATTGACCTCCCTACCCTAATTGACAAGAAGCATAGCCCTTTGCAGTGCAAGTTTCTGTTGACGAGCAGAAATGACCCGCAGTTAAGAAAGTACTGTGATAGTCTTTTCCAGATCGTTGGTTTCAAGATCGAAGATGCAAAGTCTTACATTACCAAATTCTTTGGAGAGAACGGAAAGGAGAAAGCCAAGTACCTAATTGAGACAATCAGCGACAAGTCGAGGGAAAATAAACTTCTTCGTGATCTCGTTTCCAATCCGCTCACCACGTCTCTTCTTTGTTTTGTCTGTGATGAAACGGATGGTAAACTTCCATCGAGCAAGATTCAGCTTTACCAAGAGCTAACACGCTGTGTGTTGACAAGATACTACAAGAAACAAGATCAAGAGCCTCCCGTGGACCCAGTGGTAACACACGAAGAAGACCTGGCTGCTCTTGGTCGTTTGGCTCTCAAGGGCATAGCGAATGACCAACTTCACTTCTATGAAGACGACTTTCATGCCGAAGGCCGCGCAACGAAAGTACTTGACTTTGGATTCCTTTGTAAAGAAACAAGCGCTTCGAGAATCAGGCCTCGCTGTTCTTATCAATTTGTGCATAAGACAGTGCAAGAATATTTTGCCTCTGTTAGTCTGTGCGAGCAGCTTCTCTCAGGTAACGATAATTGTCTCAGTTATCTTTGTCAAAATAACCCCGCTTCTCGTCGTAAGTACACACAAGTTCTGTTGTTTATTTTTGGCCTCCTGAGTCAGAAAGCCGAGGCGGGAAAACAGGTTTTTTTGCGCTTAGTGTCATCACTCAAACAGCCGGTCTTTTCTTCGGGTACTAAGGTTAGCTGGAGTTACACTTTAAATCTGGTACGAGAATGTGCTGATGTTAACGCTGAGTTTGGTGAAGCGATGTGCGAGGCAGTTGTCAGCAGTAGCACTTGGGAGAGACTGGAGCTGAGCGACAGTAAGATTAGTGAGACAGATGTAGAATATAGAATTGTGTGTGGAATGTTGAGAGAAAACAGGCCGCTCAAGAGCTTATCTTTGAGAAACAACAACATAAAAGATGTAACAACATTAGCCGAGTCAATGGTAAGTAACCACACATTGCAGTATTTATATTTGTGGGATAACCCGCTCCTCACAGGTGTGCCTGCACTGGCTCGCGCACTGACTCACAACACAACATTACAAGGGTTAGGGTTGGACTGGAAGTTCAGAGACGAGCCAGCTATCCAGGAATTAAAGAAACAAAATCCACGTCCGGAGATTTATTAATTAGTATATTAAAAATGTAGTGAGACAACAGACAAGCGTTTGCTTCACTTCTCACAATTAATTCACTGAAAACAAAACATTTCCTTTGTGAACAGAGCAAGTTTGGCTTTGATTTGTAAATTGTTTGGCCAGAAATTTATGAAAAAGGCAACTGAACGAGTTTATTTCTGTCAGGAAACATTACCACACGGCTTAGCAGTGTTTAGGGGAATTTTGTGTGATAAACAAGTGCGTTTTCATTCATAAAACGATTTAAAAGCAAGAAAATTCAACAAGAAAGCGAAAAACCCGCCAAGACTCGCCGCGTTCTGTGGCAAGTTATGAAGAGAAATTCAAACACAAAGCCATTTGATAGAGAAAATACTGATTTATTAAGCAAAATATACTTGAAGGTCATTACAGCATTGATGAAGAGCACATGAGTACTAGAAATACGATAATCGCATATACCCCCTCACTCTGCCATTGATGGGACTTTTACTTTGGTAACTCCCAATAAGAGTAGCCTTTGTTTTACCGAAATGTTGACTCAATCTTTTCTTCGAACTCAAGTGCTACACGCAAAGGAAGGAGAAAAAGAATGGTGTGTGTTATACTTTTGCGTTGAAAAAAGAATCGATTGCGTGACGAAGTACGTATTTCCCACGGTCGGCACGTCAAATTAATTCATACAGTCTGCCAAGCACGTTCTCGAAATTTAATACTCAAAGTTTGAAGTTGGTCGGCCGTCGTAGTACGGGAACTGAAAGGAACACTGATTTTCCAATTTTGAATTCATAGGCAGTACAATTAAATAGGCTTCCTGTGCGATTTGTTTTTACTACCGCATGCACCAGACTCAGGCATGCATATTTAATAGGCTCGAATTGTTTTGTATGTGAACCCACTCAAAACAGCAAAATTTCTCCCAGAATCAAAGCAAAACTTGAACAGTTTACTTCAAATTATACACGGGCTTCAGACCCAGTAATACTTCTAAGGGCTTGTGAACGATTCTCGCTGCAATCACCGCGTGTCAGATTACAGAAAAATAAGACATCTGACTAAATCATTCAAGACTCTAAGTTCCGATTGCTCTGAGCAAATACGGTAGCCGAAACTGGCAACAAAAGCGTAGTAAAACAATACTTCAAGGGAAAATGATCAGCATACAGATTTTAATACATTCTTGAAGTGATCGAGTTACAAAATATATATTTGTCACGGTGATTGTTCGATTTCCACTGACTAACCTTTGTTGCTTGTCCTTTCTAAATAAGTATCTGAGTTTAACACAAAACGGCGTCTGAAGCTCCCGATTTGCTTTCAAGCGCTGTTCCCTTTGCGGAGTTGTCTGTGTTACCCGCTTCTGTTCATGTCGCTTTTGGTCGGCATTATGCGCTGTTGTCTTAACTTGCGGAGTCTTCTCTTCGGCCCGCTTTTTCTCCTGAAGTTTCCGATTTGCGTTCAAGTGCTGTTCTCTTTGCGGAGTTGTCTGCGTTACCCGTTTCCGTTCATGTCGCTTTCGATCGGCATTCATGCGTTGTTGTTCGCTCGTTTCACGATTTCGCCTTGCTCGTGCCTGTTCCCTTCTCATTTGAAGACGAGCTTCGCGAGACTGTTGTGTTTCAAGTTTTTCAGTTTTTAAGTTTTCCATTTTCGTGAACGCAGCTTCGATATATTGTTGCTTCGTTCAAATCTAAATGCTTCGTTCAAATCTAATTTCTCTTATTTCGGAGTAAAACAACATTGCTGAGTAAAACTACAGGCCAGGGCACACGTGATCGATCCGGCCTTTCTTATTGGTTAGCAGGGTAACCGCGCCTAAAGTCGTACGACAGACTGACTGACAAACTGACAGACAACGTTAAATTTCGAGATGGCGACAGGCTTGGAGTCCCCAAGTAGGCGGTATAATATTACTGCATTAGTGTCGTGAGTATTTCCCTCACTTCGTTCGGGGATAATATTTAAGCAGAAAAAAATCAAACAGAACAAGTTATTTATGATTTCTTACCGTAAACTTGTGAAGCATTTGCTGTTCCGCGCGGGAAAACACTCCAAGTCACATTTCTTTTCTTTCCACAAATAGCCCGCAGTAACTTTTACAGCAGTTTCATCGATAGCAAATCGAAGCACAGCTCACAGTAAACAAAATAAACCGAGTTCAAGTTTCGAACTTGTAGAAATCCGTAACTGAAGCGAAATTATTAGCGTTTGTACAAATGTTTTGTACAATTATTCAGTCCAAGGCACAAGTTCGAGTATCAAATCCATGTAAATATGTTCACAGTCCAAGTAAGGTCCCAGCTTATCCTCCAGCTGTGTTGAAATACTACGTAAGAATCTCGCCGGCCGTTGGTGCCAAGGACTTGTAGTACAATTTTTCGTTGAATAACGGCTGTCCGTACTTCAAACTTCATCCAACACTCCTGTTCAAATACTGTAGCGTGATTGCAATTTTAAACAGTCCTCGCAGTTTTTACGAAATTCCCGAAAGTGTTTTACGCGTCTTCGTCGCCTTTCTCTGGTGTTTTTCCAGTCCACATTTGTAGATGTGTTTCATCTTGCAGAAAGTTTTATTTCTCTTCGAGTGCGGATCGAAATCCCTCGCTTCTGATTAGCTGAGTTCGTTTGGGGCGCG
>OZ038462.1:9237239-9291239 GCA_964036295.1 Plumapathes pennacea
AACCCTCAACCAATGAGAAACCTGCAATATTTGTCAATGGATGAAAACGCACCAATGAGAAAATTTCTTTGATTTTCCTCCGAGGTCCTCATCGCATCGAAATGGTTTCTTTGCAGTGGAATAAACTCGTTCATCTGACAGAAATAAATCTGCTTTGATCATGACAGGTAACAGGAATTTCATGTGAAGTGTAAGAACCAACGGCTTGTCTGTTTGTGTCATAACTTGCAATGTGTGGTTACTGTAGAGTAGATCAGAACTGTTTTTAGTGCAGATAATTGCCAGATTACTTCAGCCTTAGGCAGGTCATTTGTTGTTAAATCTTAATTATTTGATGTTTGTAGATCAGTCAAGGAATGGGAAATGCACAAGATTTCAGGCAAATTTTTTTTCTGCCACAAAACGTTTTCAGTGTAATTTGATTTCCGAACAGCCAAAGAATTCTTTGTGCTTTTATATTTCTGAGTCTGTCCCCACTCCTTCAGACTTCAAATGGTTAAGTTTTGAAGTGCATCGCTTTCACCACCTTACACACTGCTGCTGTGCCAGGCCTTTCATGTTGTTTTACATCCTTTTCATACATCATCACTCCAAAATATAATGTAAAGTTCTTGTTGATGAAATTACATACTTCGGTCAGAATTAGCATGAAAATTGTATGTGGTATGTTTCTGGCCTGGTATAGTAAAGGGTGAAGGTGTTTTTGGCTCCATGTTTGCCTGTGTGTGTTTACATGTTTTGTCATAAATTGTGTGTGTCTATTTTGTTTAGATCATGATTGTATGTTTCATGATTGTGTCTGTGGTTACCAAAGACCATTCTCCTGTTGCAGCTCTTACTCAGACTACAGCACCAAGGAGAGATTACTTCATACAACATTTTATTAGAAATATCTATTTCTTCTTAATTGACCTTTGTCTCATTTTCGCTTGCCACTTTCCTTTTATTTTTGTCATCATGTTTAAAATAATTTAAAGCTGCTACCTTGTGGGGATGGCCTTGTGAAGTGTTTATCTGTTTTTTCGTCTTGCTGAGTCAGGGCCAACTTTTAAGAGCATTGTATGCTTTGAACTCGAGCGTGTGTAATTAAACAGGATTTGGGATTTAGGCCACACCCACACCAATGCGTTTCATCCTTTTTCGTACGGTTTTCTTTTTGCTTTCCGTCGACACGAAAACGATATCTCGAAGAACGGTTCCCTGTCGAAAACAGATGTGTCTTGAAATGAAAATCGAATAAGTGTGGACGAGTGGCTTTGAAAAATAATGCAGGTTTTTGGAAACTTATTTTTGTGGACGTAGGCTAACCTTAGAGCGGTTTTCGGATGACTGTCGAAAGTAATTGTGTGATTGCTTTGGTTTTGCGTTTGCTTCGCTTTCGGATTGGTCCACACGAGTTTGTCAGCATGCTCAGCCAATCAAGAACAAAACCAAAACCAAACACTTCTCACGCAAGCGATGGCGTGTACTCGCACTGCTGATTGGAAAGTAGAACCAAACGCAAATTACTTTGGCTTCTAATTGGCTGAACTGTTTTCTCTCAATCTCTGTGATTGGCCTGTGTGATCACTTTGGTTTTGGTTTTCGACAGTCATCCGAAAACGGCTCTAATATGGGTAACAATAAATATGTTTGCACTGAACAAAGGAAATGATAAGAGCACTGGGAGATCTGTATGTAGTAGTATGAGACTATTTTCAAGTTAGTCATCCCAGTATCGTAGTTAATATATTATATTATAGGCCTGTATATAAATAATTATTATTGTATTATCCAGAATATGTGAATTAACATTCTATTTTAAATCATTGACAAAAATAGTCTTGTGTAGTAACCTTTTGTTCAAATGCTGAACCCATAGTGGTTGATGAAACATAGAGCTTTGTTTGAGAGCAACTGTAAACCATTCTTGTAATCGCCATTAAATGGAGTTTGATATTTGTTGATTGTGCTCGTCTCAGTGAGTCGGGGGGAGGAGTGGGACAAGTCTTCCCAGCTGACACACGCACAGTTAACACTGCTGGCACATGCCATAGTTTTTAGTACATTCACAGGGTGATTGATTTGCAAATGGTGGAACTACTGTTAGAAACGTACACGGGCAGGTTGAATTGCAAAAAAAGTAAAACCTCGAATAAGCGCTCCTGGAATAAGCGCCCATTCCCTCAGGCAAAATTTAATATTTGCCAGAGTCCATCTCGAAGCCGGAGATGGCCATCGCACTTACATGAGGACCTCAACAGCCTCAAATACTTTGCGATGTGTTTCGCCGCGCTGGAATCAAGGAAACGAGGAGCAATCCCCAGGGACTGTTGTGAGGTTTTGGCAAAACCGGTAAATGTGGAATGCCGATCGAGGGGAGGGAGTGGGAGCGGGGTCCTTGGCTCCCTTGGCTGTAAAGGTAGCGATCCCCTGAATTGTCCGTATGACGGGAACAAGGGTCTTCCGGGATTCCAAAGCATGTGCAAAAGTAACCAAAAATGTTGTCCCTTTGAAGCCAAAGCAATCACGGCCCTCCACACGAAAGTTTTCACCGTTTCGTGGCGTGAATGGCAGCTTTCCTGAGCCCACTGTCACTCAGTGGCACTTTTGTGGCGGGCATGCGTAAATGGCCACAACATCAAGATGGCGGCAAATTCCGAAGAGAAAGAAACAGCAGTGAATCCTGGCGATGAAAAGGGCGCTTTACCAGTCGTGTTCCAGTGTGAACGGTGCAGAGGTATCATTGGGGATACTTCTTCCTGGATCTGTGCTCATCAAAGCCTGGACGTGGTTTGCTTAAGTGGTATGTCCATATTTTGTTCTCAACAAGCAAGTAAAACTATTAAAACATACATGTACTGCATAGACAATAACTACTCTTTGCGAGGAAAATGCACGGATATTTGTCCGAGGATATTAGCTGTTCCGAGAAGCCAACAGTCACCCCACAGCTAAAATCTCTTTATTGTCCTTCAAAGATTTCCTCTCACAGCAAAATAATGCCGCTGGGACTGTGAAGCTTTTTGGTGCTTTCTAGAACTGCTTTTTCGACCAATGAATTTATTTCCACCTCGGTAGCTATCTCGTAATGTTTTTGTAACTAATCAAACTGTGTTTGGATATTGCTAATGGCTTGCGACAGTTTACCAGTCGGGGGTTCTTTCGATAGCGGACGTTATTCGGTCACGTTTCACGATTCCACCAATCATACGCGAGTTGGAACATTTGATGGATCATAAAATCATAAAATCGGTAATAAACTCTTGAAAGTTATGTAAGGTGTCTTGTCATCTATTCTTGGCTTCTGGGTGAATACGTTTTTGGCTCTATATTTTTGAGGAGAACAACCTAAACCGTTCAAAAACCACTGAGCAGAGGCCAAGATTATAATTTAGATGACAACACACACCTGAGATAAGTTTCAGGGGCTTTATTATCCCCATAAATTGTACTTGCTTTACCGAAGACTGGGTTACTGGTGGTAAAATATGCGCACAACACTGTCGCTCAGTTGTATTGGACTAAGGGCGTGTTCAATTGGGTCTTTTCCAGAATAGGAATAACACTGTTGATGGGTTGTTTGGTTTGGAGCTGACTTGGGTAAATATGCATCGACAGCTGTTCGAAATGCCAGCATGAAGGTTTTCAAAACAAGTTCAAACATAATTTGCCCTGCAGCAAGCAAGACTTTGGGTCATTTTACTGTACATGTACCTATATTCCTGTTCCACAATAGACTCAATTAAACATGCCCTAAATAATTGCATGCAATCACAACATCATTTTATACACGGTTTTAGCTTTGTGACTTTCATGCAAAGAATATAACTCACTCTCACCTTCTGATTCATTTCACAATTCATTTCCTCAACTACAGTAATTATGGACACTGATCACCCTCCCTACTAATGTTCACTCCAGTTGTGCAATATATACAAGTTGCCAACAGTTTCCTGAGAATTGATTGTTCCTGCCTACCAACATGGCTGTCAAAATCTTACCCCATCCTAGACCAATATAACAAAATATTGTACGTCATCCCACACCAACAGAACAAAATCATAGCTCCATCCCAGACCAACAGAATAGAATCATACATTACCCAATCCCAAACCAACAGAACAAAACTGGAAATGCCTTTTTTTGACTTTAGCAGTCACCTCAGTTGTGATCGTGGAGGAAGAACTGGAAACCTCTGCACAAGGAGAGGACATTGGAAGGTAGGTAGTGCAGAGATTGCCAGCTTTAACATAAGTAATGTTCAGGCAGGAGATGTACATTGAGAGTCTGGACCTCACTTTGCATGGTGGAAGTTTCTGGGGTTGGTGTGAGGGTATTGTATCAATATTAATGGAAAGATAGATTCATAGAGATGAAGCAGAGCTTTGCCCAAAAAATGAGTCAAAAGTCATTGGGACACTCCTGGCTTACGCACATCCGAAGCACAATGTGAATCCATACAACCTATGGGTGGTCTTATATTTCTTGTTTTCAGGTACCTTCCCCTCTCCTCCATCCAGTGTTGGCCTAAGGTGGGAAAGCCGAACCATGCTCAGCTACCCAACAATGAATGGGGGAGAGGGGGTAAACTTGAAATTTTCCCAACAATTTTGACCATGATTGCAGCTACAGTACAATATTATTATGTGTAATGTATTATATACACAAAAAAGAATGGCATATATACAAAAGAAGGCTTTCAGCAGTGGTTGAGAAGACTATTTTGAATTGAGGCTGTCATATAATATTATATTACTGTACATGTAGGCTAGTGAAGCATAATATTTTCGATTCTTATGTGTTTTAACTTCTTTGTTTGGTATGTTTTTTTAGCCTTTAATTTACAAATGATAAAAACCAATGATTAAAATTTTGCATTCTCTTTCTGTTTAAAGCACTTTTTTACCGCTTCAGTGTAACTCATGCAAGTCTCCCTTGGGCAGAACATACCAAACAACACCACGGAAATTAGACATGATGAGGTAAGGCAAGTTCATTTCCCAAAGTTTGAATGTAATTTGTACTGGCACTAGGTTTGATGTATTCTCTAAAGATGATTGTTGTTGTAGTTGTTAGGTTTATATTTAATTCAATTTAGGTTTATATTTAATTTAATTTAATTTAATTTAATTTGCTATTTGTAATTGTAACACTGCATTTGCTGAGTGCATCACTTCTCCGATGAAACACTTAATTCATCTGTTGACCCCAAGCCATTATTTTCAGCCACTGGCTTTGACCTTACTTCTTCATGTAAATCTCTGTGTATCATCCTATGAATAAATATAAAGTGTTGAGCACTCTCTTTTAAGATCTAGCAAGTCCACTTTCTCAAATTGTAAAAAAGACAGTTCCTTTAGGAATAATGCAAGGTTAGTATACAGACACAAAAGCAAGCTCTGCAGAGAAATTTGCTTGACAGACACTTGTTTATACAGGCAGTAAAAAGTGCTAAAGTGCTATCATTTCCTACTGCACATAATTGTGAAAGTGGTCATTATACATACATATATATATATGATTGCCACACTTTACTGACAAACACCAAGTTTGATTTTGTTATTTTTTATTTCAGAGGAATGTACACATTTGACATAGATAGGATTACAAGGTAAGACACATTCTATGTTGTGGTTTATTACTGTATGCTCCAGCAGCTTGCAGCAACATGTTGCACTGGCCAAACAAATGCTACTGGATTATTTAATTACAAGTTACATAAATCAACTAAATTTCCCTGTTTCTTTATCTGTCAACTTCCTCAGAGCCTTTGACACTTTCTTCACTTTTTCAGTTCCCCCTTTTCTCTTCTAGTTTCTGATGAACTAGATTCTTCAGAGCTTTGCACTTATTTCATTTTAGTTAGAATTCATTCTTTTTGCCTTGTTATGAAAACATAATGTATCTTGCCAGTGGTGAAAGATGTTCATGCTTTGATGCAACAATGTTGTGCAAACATGGCCAAACAATAATATCATAACACGAAACAATGCCCCAGGCAACAATAGAAACCTCGCATGATTAATGTTTGAGGAAGATCAAACTTTATCCAACATTGATCATGCAAACAGGGTGGCCAATGCAAGGATGTAACAATATTGCCTGAAATGTTGCATGAAACCAGACCTCTGTTTCAAAGCAAAGGCCTCAGTGTGAGACCTTGATGAAAATTGGCTGTACTCCCATGTTCATTTTCATAAGTAAGGATTCAGGTCTTGTTTTAAAGCAGAGACAACAATCATCTCAGAAATGGTCACTCAGATAAAACAATACTACATTGTACATGTACATGTTCTGTTAGACATCATAGTGCAGTCGAGGAGAGAGAGAGAGGAAGGGAGATTAAGTGCAGTCATGTGTGTTTGCTTTGTCTGGACAGTGATGCTGATTTAGATTACTTAATATGTTACTGTGCGTGTTTTCTTTTTTTGTGTGTGTGTAGTTATCAAATAGGCAACATGGAAAATGTATCTGCAATGAAATCACAAGGCAAACTTTTGGATGAACATGTACAGGAACTACATGGAGAAATTCTTAAGGTTAGGGGCATTTTTACAGTTACAGTAATGTTAGAAGTATTTCCACATTTTATTCCAAGTTTCAGCACAATATTGATCTATCAGAAACTGCATGGTGAGCTTTAATCAAAGCAGCGATGCCGCTGTAAGGTCGGCTATCTTTTTGATTGGCAGACTTTGGTTGTGGTCTAGTCCGTACAACAGGCTTGTGTCTTAACTGCTCTAAAGTAGAGATTGCCTTGAGTGAATATAGTGGTAAAGTGATGTCACAAAAAATATTGGAATATGGATTTTAAACAATTCTGTGGAATGCCCTGTCTAAAAACGGTCACACAAAAAATTAGCTCTTTAGCGCATTGAACAGCTGAGATGTGGGCTATTGAAGTTCAAATTGCTCAATACTAAACCCTCCTATTTGGTGTTAATGGTTCCTTTGATTTAGAACTGATGCTAAATAAGAGAGTTCAGTATGGAGCAAACTGGTTGCTGTCAGTAGGGCTAGTGATTTGAAACTTTGCACACGTTTGTGCAGCAGCTGTGTATGTTTAGAGATTCGAATGGAAAATTTTGCAAAATAAGACGTCACGCTTTACCACTATGAGGGCAACACGCTTGCACTCAATCAAGCGTAACAAGCATATTTAATGAGGCAATCAGCTCAGCTCAGAGAGTCAAATAACTTCTCGTAAACCTCAAAGTGCAATCCCCTCAACTCAAAGCGAACATTGACAGGATATATTCTAAAGTGCACAAAACTTGCCCGCTTTACCGGTGTTTAAATCATTTTGAGCGGCGTAACTTCCTTCCAAGCGGTATACATATTCACGGTAATCATTAACTCGGGTTTCAAATGACGACGAATACAAAATGCTTTTTGAGTGAAGTTTATTATAGTCACATAAATGACCTGTCATAGAAGGTTCACATATTTACGGTCTCGGTAATCCGATGAAACAGATAAATATTAACCGGATGACCGAATACGTACATACGTACAAGAATGTGTTATTTTCTTGCATAGTTCGTTCGAGCGAACTCTTAATAATATTGTAAATCATTATCAACGAAGAACACCAAAGTAACCTTTCGTTCAAGGGCTTCGGCATACACAATATACTTCAAGTCTTGCGGTAAGTTATCCAGGCAAATTTAAACTGAGGAATGTAAACAACTAAAATCGCGCGCGTCCACTGCACAATGAGTGTCGATAGAGATGAACGCCGGGTTCCTGTGTACGGCAAACCGACTGAAACATTCACACAAAATAATAACTACGCGATCGATATAAAGTCCGTACCGTTACGCCAGTATGAAATGTTGTTTTCACACAGAGTTTATCAGGAAAATCGGGCGATGCTTGAAACACTCGAGGTATCGGCCAAGAGGAAGTATAAACCTTTGGAGCATCTTCCGCATTCATACTTTCACCAAAAGCCGTGATTAAAAGGTCGTATAATTCCGTGCCTTTAAAGTTAATCGATCTCTTGAAATGTATTTCATCATGCGTGATCGTGCCCTAATTTGGAAGTCTATTGTTGACACAGATGACGGACTGACTGACGGACTGACTGACGGACTGACGGTGTCGTGGCCGCAACAAGGTCGTGCTTCTCACTTTCGTGAGACGCCGACCTTAAAAATCATTAAAATAAGAGACTTTAGTATGTAGTGTGGATGTGCATACTTTAGTCTCTTATTTCTCAAATATCCCGCACCAAGCACTGCACACAAATTGTGGTGTGGGTTCAGCAGATGCTGTAGCCGGCTTTTAAATTACAATATTCTTCCTACATGGCAGCTGAACTAAAAAGTACAAGTTGTACGCTGGAGATGTAGACCACAATGATTCTCTTTTTCTTGTTTGCCTCTCATAATTTATACAGTTAGCATTCTTCCATAAACATGCTTTCAACTATTTGGGATGTTCTCTTTATTCTGTCAGGGTTTTTTTTTTTTTTTTTTTTTTTTTTTTTAATTTCACTAATTTTGATTAGTTTTACATAACTCTGTAATGGCTCATAGCGATGCAGACCAAAACTACAGTTGAACCCAGCTATTTCGAAGTCCCACAGGACATGAAAAAAAAGTTCAAGATGGTGGGGTTTCAAAATAGCCAATAGTAAATGACTTAAGAAATATACTCACAGTGATTCGGCTTGACTACAAAATAATGGGGATTTCAAATTATCCCGGTTTGAAATAGCAAGGTTTGGCTGTAGTTTTTACAGGGTGTAATCTTTCTTGTATGCATCACTATTTCAGGTAAAGGCTCTTATAGTAGATCTGGATGAAAGACTCTTGAAATTAGAGGAGCAACTGGAGGAAATAGCGGCGATGTCTGATAAAGAGGACGAGGAACCCGAACCAACATTGAACAGTAGAACACCAGCAGCAAACACAAACAAACGGACATTTAGTGAAATGCAACCAAATACTGACAGGTCATCCTCAGAGAATGATCTTGTAAAAAGGAAAAAGCAAAAGAGAACTGTACTGACCTACATGTACAAACGGTCCAAGAAGTGACAAAGGAGACAACATGCATGCAGGGCATTAATGATCCATTTATGAACTGACGTGTTTGAGGTCTCAAGAGCTTCAAAGTACAAACAAGATGCCATATGAGTGCAAAAAATATTGCATGGGATGCAAGTCTCAGTGAACACAATGAAAGCTTTGACAAGTTGGAACGGCAAGATTGTTATTGTTTCAGTTCAAGAATCCAATGTGCAAACTAACATGCTCTGAACAAAGTGTATGAGTGGTGTTAACCCTTTCACTTCCAAGCTCAAAATATGAATTCTCCCAACTATAAAATAAGAACATGTATGAATGATAAAAAGAGAATTTATGTTTTAATCAGCTGTTGTTTGAGCAAGGTATCTAATGCCAAATTCTCCATACTGTATGATATATCTCTGGTGGGAGACTGAAAAGAGAAAATTAAAGTTGATCACTCTTGGGAGTGAAAGGTTTAAGAGAATATTAACCTGCAATCAGGCCCTCCTTTCCCTCCCTGGTGGCGAAAAACACAAAAAGTATAATATTGGCCTTGAGAGAATGGCGAGGGGATTGTCGGGAAAGGAGGGCCCCTCCTTTCCCTCCCCTATTGCATGTTGTTTGCCACCGGGGAGGGAAAGGAGGGCCTGATCACAGGTTAGGAGCATATTGGTAGTTTGACCAGCTTGAAGCAACACAAGAGATCATGTAATTCTACCAACCTAACCTGAACAAAGTGCATGAGTAGTGTTTAAAAAATTTATACTTTGACCAGCTTGTACCCAAGCATATTTTTTATATACTGAACCACATATGTGTGTATAGCTGACTGTGTACTGAAAATTGATCACTCTTGGAGCTTCAAGAGCATTTGTTGCTTGACTTTCAAACTTTTAAACTGTGACTGATCAAGTTTAAGATGTACACCCAAGAGTACATCATGCAGTACAGAGAACTTGATAGCAGTTGTTCATATGGAAGCTGATGAACTCACTGCTTTACTCATACATGTTCTTCTTGGTTTGTTTGTTTTTGTTTTTGGTGAACTGATGTGAATCAGTCTGGTCAAAATAGTTGAATTTTGTATATAGTACCGTAGCTCAATTTAATAACTTTAAAATTACTAATAAAAGTTACTTTTGATAATAAAAAAAGTCTCGCAGAATATTTGAATGCTGATTAGTTTGGGAAGGGGTAGAATGTCAAGAACAAAACAATAAATATATCCATTTGGCTCATAACCAATGCATTGGAAAACATTGACTACATATTGGGTGCTAAACCTGATATAAGCCTGTGTTTAAGGGGGGTGGGGAGGGGGTTGTTCATAAGTAGTTTTATGGCACCGATGTAGCTCTACAAACCAAAAAGACAATAATTTACTGCTTCAAAAATACCAACAATGCTCTTTGGAGTTCCCCGTTAGTTTCGAATGGCCCGGGGTTTTCCCGGTTGATTCGGCCTAGTCTCTCATTGTCCTGACCGCGTAAGCCTAAGTAAGAGTGAGTAATTAAAATGGCCGCCGCTCTTCGTGTTGTGAGCCGGTTAAACAAGCGAGGTTTTCAGCTTTTAGCGCGACAGAAGACTCCCGTACTAGCATCTACAACGACTTCTTCATCCCAGAGATGTCATAGATGGGGTTCAACTTTCACGTATGTTCCAGATTCGCCATCTCCGTCGCAAGGTATTAAATCTTGAGTCACATGTGGCTTCGAAAGCCACAATATCTTTCCTCAGGTTTAGCAAAACGCTTTTAGTAATGAGAGATTTGCATACTTTCAGATCATATGTTCGATAACTGAGGTGAAAAAGTACCGGAAATTAGGACTGGAAACCTTTGCGAAGTAGCTGTACCTGGCCGACGATTTTGTTGTACATTCGAACCTCACTATTTCGAACTCGGATAATTCGAAATCTCCGTTATTTCGAAGTCAAGCCGAATTCCCGTGGATATATATTTTTAAGTCATTTACTATCGGCTATTTCAAAACCTCACTATTCCGACTTTTTTTTTTTTTTTTTTTTTCATGTCCCGTGGGACTTCGAAGTGGGGTTTGACTGTTGTCTTTTAATTATTTTAACTTGTTGACCTTTCTGTAAATCTGGGGGTGAGGGTGAAGTTTAGTTCGGGTAGGGAGTTTTAAGATAAATTTACCAGACTCCACAGAATGTTTTTACAAAATGTTTGCTGAGTAGGCCTGTTAATATGGGGACTGGTGTAAGTGTAGATTGTAATGCATTGATTAATTCCAGCTGTTTACATCCTTGGAAAAAAAATCTGTGGCATATTTGTTGTGTTTACCATTTAATATGAAAATCAGATAATTCCCAGGAAATTTGTTTGAAAATATTGTGAAAGACCTTCAGAGGATGTGACATCCCCCCCCCCCCCTGCCAAAGGTAAAGTCCTGTCTACTGCTCATGTTTTTCTACCTTCCAAAGGTATGTCTACTGGGTCAATTCTGGAATAGAAGTAGCAACATTGATGGGTAAAATGTTTGATTCATTTGCAGGTGAGACTGCAAAAATGAACTTGTTTCAGGCTCTGACAAATGCCATGGACATTGTTTTGGAGACAGATCCATCAGCTGGTAAGCCATCAATCAACATCAAGACTGCATCACAGACTGTAGATGTGTAATGTTTCCTTGCAAACAGATATAACAGGTGTTCAAAATATTCAGAAACCTCAGATGGTCATAGGGTTTGATGAAGATACAACAGAAACAACACTACAACTACCAATAAAGTTAATTTCTGGAGGATTACTTACCACAGATACCAACCACAGCAAAGTTTCAGGCAGAAAATTCAGACTAGGAGCCAATTCAATAGAACATTTTTTTACAAGTATTATATTCAATGATAATAATTATATACTTTGCAATTTTTCAATTTTCTTGCACATGATTTAATTGTTGCTAAGCAAAACAACACTTTTGTACAGCTGTTTTCTACAGTGCCAAGTCTTCTTTAATTTATTTGACAATTTTAGAACATTTTTCAAATTACAGTACATTATATAATATATCTGAATTTCCCATTCCTATTTTATTTAATACTTCACAGTCTGCATTAGCTGCTGCCTACTGTACATGTACTGCAGTGAGATAACTTGTGAGTCAATATAAAATCCATGTCTATTATGTACATGTATTTCAAAAGGTCATTTAAGTAAACAATTATAATATAAATATTATGATACAATGCATTACCACAATACAATAATTACAATATTATAATATGTATGGTACAGCAAGTTTCTATAATTTTATGTTTCGTGTCAGAGATATTTGTTGTCAGCCTTTCCATTTTACTCATGCACAACTTTTCTCCTTGACAGTTATATTTGGAGAAGATGTGGCATTTGGAGGAGTGTTTAGGTGCACAGTTGGACTGCGAGAAAAACATGGTAAGAAAATGCCCCATACCCTATGAAGAAGCTCTGTCCACTAGCCTAGGCTACTGTAGCTATCAGACTTTTCTGTTTGGCTAGAGTACTGTTTGTAGATTGTTCTTTAGAATGGCAGGTTTTTCTTAAGAACTTGCTTTTTGAGCTGTCTGAAGCTAGTGAGCCTATGCTGGTTTTCCAGCTCACACCCTGCCTACTGTACGCCTTATTGTTTGTAATGCTTGTAATTTCTAGCTGCCAGTAGCTACAGTAGCTGTTGCCTTGTGTGGCAAAGTGATGTCCAGCACAAAACCTACAGTATCAATGAAATGAAATGAAAATGAGTTTGATTATTTTCCATAAAAAGAAACATGCAAGTAAGGTTAATAATTAACTACTGGAAAAGCTAAGTTCTTGTTACTGTGTGATATATTTCTGGTGAGAAACTGAAAGAGAAAATTAATTAATTTTTAACTTTAAAGTTTAAGACCTTGTCATATCTTGCCAAGATCTTATCTTGGTAAAATCTTGGTAAAATCTTGCCAAGATCTTTCAAGATCTTGTCATATCTTGCCAAGATCTTGTCTTGGTAAAATCTTGTAAAATCTTACCAAGATCTGGCCAAGATCCTGCAAGATCTGGTTCCAGAAAATTCTTGTTTCTCTCACAGAAGATCTTGCCAAGATCCCACAAAATCTTGCTAAGATCTTGTTAAGATCTTACATGATCTTGTCAAGACAATCTTGTTGAAATCTTGATACTGGATCTTGTAAGTTCTTGACGAGATAATTTATACCATGATCTTGCAAGTTCTTGCCAAGATATACCATGACCTCTAAGGTCTTGCCAAGATATGCCATTATCTTGCTTAAGTTCTTGCCAAGATGTTGCAGGTTCTTGCCAAGATCTTGTCAAGATTTAGCAAGATCTTGCAAGATTGTCAATTAAGATCTTGCATCATCCTGCAGTATCTTGCAGAGATCTTGTAGGATCTTGTTTAAGATCTTGCCAAGATCTTTCCAAGATCTTGGCAGGATCTTGCCAAGATCTTGCCAAGATTCTGGACATGGGAGGGTTAATAAAGAAGTTACTGAGTCAGGTCTTACAAAGGGACCTTCTTCCTTCCACACTTGGCACTATTGTAATATCTTTATCCCTTCATAAGAACCAATTTGCTGCAAAAAAAAAAAAAAAAAAAAAAAAGGAAATCCTACAGTAATCCTTATTTATCTTTACACCAGGAAAGGACAGAGTGTTCAATACTCCGCTCAGCGAGCAAGGGATTGTTGGGTTTGGCATTGGCTTAGCTGCTACTGGAGCTACAGCAGTTGCTGAGATCCAGTTTGCTGATTACATTTTCCCTGCTTTTGACCAAGTGAGTGAGGGAGCTGAGTTTTTGTTGTACACAGAGATAATTTAGCAATGTTAACCTGGAGATATTGCTGGTCAGCAGTCAACCCACACAGTTGGGGGGCCCCTAGGGCTTGTGGGGGAATTTATTGGTTGTTGCTGATGGTTCCCCCTACAGTATATGCTCATAACACAGTATTGTTGCAGACCTTTCATACATGTATATACCCCTCCCATATCTCCCCTGTGGTACTGTAAGTTCTGTTACAGAAGATTTTCACTGATTGTTAGTGTGACGTTTGCCTGGTAGTGGGCTGTGGCAGGGTTGCCATGGATACCTCCTTGCTTGGTCTCTTAGATACTGCACTTCGGCACCTCCCTTGCTGGGCAGCTATATGAACGTACCCTAAAACTTGTCACTATCAAAATAATCGAACAGATTGATGTGAATGTTCTTTTGTTGAATTTTTGAATGTTATTTTTTTTGTATATTTTGTGTAACTATCTCCTTCATTACCTTATTTTGTATATCTTCATGTACATAAAAGAAGAGCCCCTGATGAGCACATCATGCTCTTGGGCAATTATACCCAAAAAAATATTTAAAGATAATTATAATAATAACAAAGAATGTTCTTTAGTTTCTGATAAGATGAACATTTTTTATAAAATTGAACTGTGTGTGACAAACCCCATTGCATCTTTTACAGATATTAAATGAAGCAGCAAAGTTCCGTTACCGCTCTGGAAACCTCTTCAACTGTGGTGGCCTCACAATACGTGCTCCGTGTGGAGCAGTGGGGCATGGAGCACACTATCATTCCCAATCTGTAGAAAGCTTTTTTGCACACATACCAGGAGTAAAGGTATGAGGGAGGGACTACTTCACACAGTGGGCAGTTTGAATATAAGTGCCACAATTTACAGCAATCTTTATCTTCAACTACTTTGTTTAAATTTCACCTTTGCTGTATAACATCTGTTAAATTTCTTTGGTCACAGGAATTGAACTTCTAATAGCAGAAATAAAACTGTGCAATCTACAACCCTCTGTCATCAAAAGTCCTGTGACACCCTGATAATACTGTATTGCCATGCCACATCAAGAATATTGCTGACGGAACACTGGCCAAATTGATTAAAACTATCCAACCTCCCCTCCCTTGAACAATGTTGGATCAAGGGCGTGAAGACATTGAAGGGGGAGAGGAAGGGGAGACAGCAAGTCTCATTGATATTTTATGGAAAAATAACAATATTATTGTTAGTGTCCCAACACTTATAACAAGGAATGTAGTACCTTTTATGTACGTACAACTGGTCACATGTACCGCACAAACTTATCTCTGAAACTGAATTTAAATGAAGTCACATTTGTCCATTTCTTATTCAATATTTCTTTTCAACCATTCTACTCAATCTAAACAGGTTGTGATACCAAGAGGACCCATTCAAGCCAAAGGTCTGCTGCTGTCGGCCATCAGGGATGATAATCCAGTGGTGTTTTTAGAACCCAAGATTTTGTATCGACAAGCAGGTATAAGGCATGACCCTTTCACTCCCAAGAGTAATCAACTTCAATTATTTTCTCTTGCAGTCTCTCACCAGAGATATAATTATTATACATTAGGGAGAACTGGACTCAATCTTGATAGATTGATCAGAAGGCAACTGATTGAACTATTAATCCTCACTACATCAGGCATACATTTTCTCTTTTACTGGTCGGGAGAATTTTCTATCAACCTCAGAGTGCAAGGGTAAAATATTGCAAAATAACAATACTTTATATCCTTGTTTTCTTCTCCAGTTGAAGAAGTGCCTGTAAAAGATTATGAGTTACCTTTGTCACAAGCAGAAATTCTCCAAGAAGGTAAGTTATCTTTTACCCTTTCACTCCCAATAGTGATCCATTTCAATTTTCTCCTTCAGTTCTCACCAGAGGCATGATACAGTAGGGAGAACTTGGCTTTTGATAGTTTGCTAAGATGAAAGCTGATTAAACTATCAACTCTCACTACATTACTCATATATTTTACTCTTAGAAGGTTGGGAGAATCTACATTTTGAGCTTGGGAGTGAAAGGGTTAATAGGTCTTTGTAGGCTGACTGACATCTAACTACGGGGGTGGGTGGGTGGAGGCTTCTTTATAAATATTGACCTTGTAGCGGGGGGAGGGGCTCATTTAAAAAGATGACATGAAATAAATAAAATTTATTAAATAAACACATACTTCACCAAGCATCATTAACCTTGTTTCTCTACTAATTTTAATGCTCACAGTGGACAGGATTAAATGGGGGAGAGGGGTGGGGGGTGGTGGAGGGGGGAGGGGGTGGTATGAGAGAGGGGCCTACTTCAAAATTAAGCGTTTGATGGCACTGTAAAGATGGGGCCAAGCTTTTACCCTTTGAAATTATATCCACATCAACCTCCTGCACTGGCTATTGTAGGTTGGTGTAAACCATGCAGTTAGGATCTGCCCAAACTTTCTAGAAGAGGGTTGGCAGGAGAGCATGATTTGATTGACGTTAACACAGAAAAACTGGAACACTAAAAAACCACAATGCTCTAACTTCCTCCCTTCCCAATACACTTTGAATTTAGCTTTCAGCTAATTTGTCTTTACATTTTTTTGTCATTCTTTAGTCAGTGACAACATTGAATATCTTTCTTTCGCAGGTTCTGACTTGACATTAGTTGGGTGGGGCACCCAAGTTCATGTTTTGCGGGATGTGTGTAAACTGGCACAGGAACAGCTGGGGGTATCGTGTGAATTGATTGACCTGCAAACTGTTTTGCCGTGGGACCAGGAAACCATTATCAAGGTCAGGATGGTGTTAGTGCTTAATCCTTTCAGTCCCAAGAGTGATCAACTTCAATACTGTCTCCCTTAGTTTTTCACCATACAGTATTTTGATAGCTTGCATAGATGACAGCTGTATGATCCAACATATTTCTGAGAGAATCTGTATTTTGAGCTTGGGAATGAAAGGGTTAATCCTTGAATGAATAATTACCTTCAATTTTTTCTTTCAACTTTCACACTACTCCATCAGACTCAGTTATCTTTCTTGTATGCCCACCGTTTCGCTGAGTCGCTCAAGACAACTGGGTAGAAGCCCATGCCAGACGGAGTGACAGGGAGGAGTAAAGCGGGAAATGCCGCGTGACTCCATGAAACGGGTGTATAGGAGAGATGACTGGAGACGAGTCAGCTAGCACGGCTACCGTCTATTCCGTGTATTCATTCTTGTTTCAGAATAGTCCTACAAGAATGTGCCCTTATAAGCAACTTGTGCATGCTTTTCTGTTTTAGTCGGTGGTCAAGACAGGCAGACTGCTTGTGGCACATGAAGCTCCACTGACTGGAGGGTTTGCTGCAGAAATTGCCAGCACGGTTCAGGTACGTAGACTATATATCTTGATAACATTAAATGTTGTTTGTTGTTGGACCTGTGGTGTGGTTTAAAAATATATGAGTATTGTAATCATCATCATCATCACCATTTTGTCCCTTGGTAACATTAGATGCTGTTTCTTTAAATTCGATTTGTTTATTTTGTACGTTAAATGCTATCGAAGTAGTTTTCTGCGTTGCGCTTTTCATGTAGTCTTTGATACCGTATTCGGATAATGGTGGTGGTGATAATGAAGATGGTGGTGATGATAATGATGATGATGGTGATGATAATGATGATGGTGGTGATGATAATGATGATGGTGGTGATGATAATGATGATGGTGATGATGATAATGATGATGGTGGTGATGATAATGATGATGATGGTGATGATAATGATGATGGTGGTGATGATAATGATGATGGTGGTGATGATAATGATGATGATGGTGATGATAATGATGATGGTGGTGATGATAATGATGATGGTGGTGATGATAATGATGATGGTGGTGATGATAATGATGATGGTGGTGATGATAATGATGATGATGGTGATGATAATGATGATGGTGGTGATGATAATGATGATGGTGGTGATGATAATGATGATGGTGATGATGATAATGATGATGATGGTGATGATAATGATGATGGTGATGATGATAATGATGATGGTGGTGATGATGATGATGATGATGGTGATGATAATGATGATGGTGATGATGATAATGATGATGATGGTGATGATGATAATGATGATGGTGATGATGATGATGATGGTGGTGATGATGATAATGATGATGGTGGTGATGATGATGGTGGTGATGATTATGGTGGTGGAGGTGGTGATGATTGTGATGGTGATGATGATAATGGCGACGATGATGATAATGACAATGATGATGGAGATGGTTGATGATGATGATGATGATGATGATGATGATGATGATGATGATGATGATGATGATGATGATGATGATGATGATGATGGAGATGGTTGATGATGATGATGTTGATGATGACGGTAATGATGATGGTGGGGTTGATGATTGTGATTGTTATGTGATGGTAATGATGATGTTGGTGATGATGATGGTGATGACGACAACGGTGATGATGCGCTATAACCATCAACCATTGACAATGATTACCACTTTCCGACCACTCCCGACCACAGACTAACCTCGTTACCGACCATTGCAACTTGTTCACAGTATTACCGTGATCTTTTGCAGGAGCACTGCTTCCTCCATCTCGAGGCTCCAGTTCAGCGTGTTTGTGGCTGGGACACCCCTTTCCCGCACATCTTTGAGCCGTTCTACCTCCCAGACAAATGGAGATGCTTTGAGGCGATCAAGAAAATGATCAAGTATTAAGTTTCAATTTCTTTCGTCCATGGAGTGGTTAAGTGCAATGTCATCATCCCACAAACGTACATAGAGGATATTACAAGGTAGCGCGAATATATAATTTTATTTTTGAGTGGCAGGGACAATATTTTACGAATGAGCGCAGCGAATGGGTGAATGAAATATTGTTTTTACCACGAGAAGATAAAATTCAAATCTTCAAGCCGCCGTGTAATTTTCTTTTTATTATACAGACACGAGTGTTTCACTGGCAAATAGACCACATCTTCTGCTTTTGGCGTCATAGATATTCTCACTGGTGAGGATTAGTAAAATACGCTACTCGGGCACCGGATGTAGTTTCGATGATGAATTTTACGAGTGGTCGATTTTCCAGTAAAACACTTTATTGTCGATAACTTACGGTCACACACTGGCTTTTTTGTTATCGATAACTTCTTATGGTCGACAACTGTCTGTGGTCTGTGGAGGCCTCGAGGTACTAAATAACTTTCACAAGATAGTTTAGGGCCTCCACAGACGAGGCAAATTGTTATCGTCAACTATTTTTAATCGATAACTAAAATCAACTGACAACTCTTGGCGCACGGTAAACCTTTTTCTCACAATAGAGGTCAAATTGTCGAAAACTTATGTTCTCGCGACGGCTTAGTAACTAGCGTTTACTGCGCATGTCAAAAGTGCACATGATGACACCATGCCCTCTAATGCTCATGCGTCAAGAACTCAGTTATCAGTAACTCACTCATGCCGTGTTTACGCAAGAGACATTGACCGCAGTAAAAAAAGAAAAATTCTTCAGTAATTTGCATTTGCCATGCCCAGCACGATGGTAAATTGGCATTTACTACGGTAAATGTTCTATTGTTCTGAACTACATTTACCAAGGTTTTGTAATTTGTCTACACGCGTGGTACGTTTACTGCAGTAAATGCTTTCACCGAGGTAAATGTGTCTCGAGTAAACACGGCAAAGAAAAAGTGAGTTATCCATCACTAAACCGCCGCGTTTGTTATCGACTACTAAAGTAGTTTTCCTTTTCAAAACACACAAGAACAAGGAAAAGTGCGTGTAAACCGGAAATGACGCGTCATCGGATAAGGGAATGTTTTACTTTGTTTATTGTTACAGAGAAAACGGCATTCACAAAGACACTTTAAGGGGCAGTGTCATGAAATGCGCATGCGTCGTTTTTTTAAATAACACGCGTGTATATTTAATGAATTTCAATGGCCGATTCAATTGTTTTGTATTGAACCTCAAAACGGCCTAAATCTGAAGGTTTCACTTCAAAATACACGGCCTTGCCTTACTAGCTTCTGCGGCAGCTAAATCCCGTTATATTTCAAACGGCAAGTGTCAACGGTTCTCTCATTGAAATATCGCGCAGCTTTTCAACCTGATGAGTTTTCAGACCTTGAGAAAAAACATAAGTCGTCTAGATTTGCACTAAAACTCTTATAAAAACGGAGGCTCGTTACCAGGTTCCTAAGCTTGGGTCGCCTGCCGCCGAAGCTAATTATTCAGTGAACCGTGTGAAAGCGGCTAGAATCACTTGTCCATAACGTAAACAAGCTTGTTTTCTTGAACAAGTGATCGAGTAATACGAACAAGGGCACCATAACTTGCATCCTCGCGTCTTCGTTTCCAGGCTCTTTTTCCAACCTCGCCCCCCACGCGAGGAGAATAAAGACCCTGGTTGCGGCTGGTCACGTGGCTCCCAAAATCTGAGCGATTTCAAATTGTCGTCTTGAAGGAGGTGTCACACAGTTATAAATTGTCTTTTTCTCTCCTCGCCTGGGGAGCGGGTTTAGGGAAAAGAGCCTGGGAACGAGGATGCATAACTTGCACTTTGAATGAAATTTTTATACACAAAATATCTGTACTCATAAGACCGTCTGTGATATTCATTATTCAAAAATCACCGATCAGTTCCTGTCTGTCAGAGCCGTTACGAAGTCAGTTGACTAACTGAATTAAGTGCATCGTTTGCCGCAGCGACATTCCGAAGAACACTCCACATTTCTTCTTCTGCACGGGCCGTCGCTGTTTGCTTTAACGTTCGTATTGCAGGAACGTTTGCATTTATAGGTTTCCTAATCCATAAAGGCGGGACACCATTTTGGGTTTCAAACTTGAAAGCATTGGGTGTATGTTTCAAGTGGCGTGCGCATGCGCATCTCATTACACTGCCCCTTTTAAGCGAGCAAAATCTGCAAGAATCTTGCAGATTTTCAGTCTGTACCAAGGCCTGTAAACGGAGTTGTGCGTCGTACCCGTAGCGAGGCAGAAAAAGAACTGGGAACGAGGATATTTTGGGAAATGATGTGTTTTGTTTTTGTTTTGTTGTTTGGTTGGTTTTTCAAATTTTCTGTGGGGTACGTATTTTATATTGGGTGGTATACTCACACAAAACACGGGGCGAATCTGCCTTGATTGGTGACGGAGGAGGGTTTTGACACGGGTCAGACTCTAATGGAACTTATTTAATGGGATAACTAAATTTTCCTCAATAAAATACACCTAAGAAGATGTATCCGAAGTATTTTGAGGAGTGTTAAAATTGCTACAGCGGCAAGAAAATGCACACAAGAAACAAGGTACGAAAGTTGCGTGTGCGTGCCACCAGTAGACATTTTGTGGCCACGATTTACAGCTCACACTCGTTAGCGGTTTTGGTTAAAGTTCTCCTGGTTTTCCAGCAATACGTATGCCACATTAAGATGGCATGATTCTCTTCCAGGAATGAACTTTTCAGTTCAGTTCGACAACAAATTCGTGCTGTATGTAAATTTGTACAACAAAACAACACCGAGGATTTCAACTTTTTATTGTGTTGAATTTGAACTGAAAAATTCCATCCAGCTACAGTTCCTTAAAATACATCGCATTGCAGAGTAAGCGAAGCTTCCACGGCGCTTACTCTGCAGCTGAGGATTATTTTAGAACACGAACGGCTACTTTGCGTATTTGTGTTTCAGCAGCGAGACTGACGACCAGATAAGACAAGCGGTAAATATGGAAACTACACACCAGTACGAAAGCAAATGTACTAGCTAGTGAAACGTTTCAGTGCCTTTATAATCTTTCATTCACGGATTGTGTTTCATCAAACTGTTGTTTTTAAACTGATCAAACTGAGATGTCGCGTTTTCAAATTCCGCGACAAGCTCTCTCTCCAGGCGAAGTAACAGTATTAAAAACGACTGCTCCTTTTTCATTCAAAGATGCTCGCTTCCCAGTTGTTGGGCACGGATGCATATTTGGACGAAGGCTCGCCGAACATTATGAGAGGATTCAGTTCAAGTCAATCCGGTGCGCCATCCTTCAAAACATTTCACTTCAAAACAGAAAAAAAAAAAAAAACAAAGAAAGAGACACCCGACTTCATAAAATTCAGTCCGGTAACTAAAGAAAGATAGCTCAATAGCCTGACGCGAAGAATACAATCAACGATGAACACTTGGAACAGAGGATGGAACGAGATATAACACGGCTATCTTCGCACAATCGAAAAAGTATATTTCTGTATGTGAGAAACTCTTTCTAAGCTCGCAAAGGCTCCCGGATGATTATGGCCCTTTAAGCCGTTGACCTGGTCTCTCAACCTTCACTAACCCAACATCAGGGGCTTTAAAACTCGCACACTTCTCGAAAAGAGCAGGGGAACTTCTCCAGTGCTGTGGACTGTCCTCCACTATCATATCATTAATATTCAGAGATCATTGTAAAGCACATTTTAATATGACCAATCAAAGATTTGTTGTCAGCCAAACAAAGTTCCTTTGTCTCAATAAACCGGTCATACGAGTCGAGTCTGCTCCGCATGTGCAGTTACGTAAACTGCTGACTACTTTTGTGCTCACGGTGTTCTTTGAAACGAAGCTTCGACAGGCTTTGGCGCAAGTGAGCTCGTTGGCAGAGGCTTCTTCTCCTTCGTTTCCAACGTAGAGAGAGTGAAGGATGTTCTGCTCGCAGGGTAGCGGTTTCAGAAAGCACCAACAAGCTTCACAGTTCCCGCGCCATTATTTGCGCTGCGAGAGGAAATATTTGAAGGATAATAAAGACAATAAACTACTTTTGGCTTCGGAAGTATGCACGGATAATATTGTCTTCGAGCCTCGCTCTCGGGCAACTGTTCGCTTTTCGGAACAGATAATGTCCTCGGACAATTATCCGTGCATATTTCCTAACCAAAAGTAGTTTATTGTTTATCCCCGAACGAAGTGAGGGAAATACTCACGACGCTAATGCAGTAGTATTATCGCCTTATCGGAGACTCCAAGCCTGCCGCCATCTCGAAATCTAATGTTCGTCTGTCAGTCTGTCAGTCTGTCAGTCTTGCGTGCGACCTCGTCCCCAGTTCCTATCGCATCGCTGCAGAACCAATAACAAAGGCCGGATCGATCACGTGTGGCCCTGTAGTTTTACTCGCAACAAGACTGGAATTGCCAGTGAGCTCGTGGCGTGAGTTGGGTCGAGACGAGAATAAACTAACATTAAAAGTAGGGACAAGAGCGAGACTCCCAGGAAGGGGGGGGGGGGGGGTGGGGGGGGTGGGAGGGGGGTACTCATCATAATTTTGGGTGGGTGTGCTGCCCAGTCCTGAAAACGCTTAGCCTATTTCAGACCAAGATATCTGATTTTCTATAACCTAACTTTAAAAATGTATACGGCACATACCTAATGTGGCTGATATAGCGGAGTACCCCATCGGGTTTCAGTCTCACCAGAAAAATATTATACAGCATAGAGAACTTGGTTTTTGAGACCTTGCTCAAAGGAAACCTGATAAAATTATAAATTTTCATAGAACACTCATACATTTGCTTCAAGTTTAAGAGACTCATTTTAAGAGATGCATTTTGAGCTTAGGGGTGATAGGTCAGCCAGCAAGAGAAGAGTGACTTGCGACACTTACTGTATTTATGCACAGCTGATTTTGACAGTTTGACTTCGAGCACTTATTTCTAATCAGAGGCCACGATTAATCCAGCCTTTGCTCCAATAATAATCTGTTTCTTTTTACTGAATGAGTTTCTTTTATTAGGCTTTCGAGTATTCGTGCTTTGTAACAAAAATAAAACATCCTTCAGGATGTTCCATGCCAAAACTATCTCTACTATGAGAATCAAATACTTTGAACCTGCCACCTGACAAACAAAACACAGCTACAGTACTACAGCCTATTGTCAGAATAAAGCAGCTGAAATCCTGTCCGAGCAATAAATTAAAAGCCCCAGTCAGTGTTGTACAGTAAGCAAAGCCTTCGATGGGAAAGCAAGTTCCAAACAAATTACCCACGTAACTTTCACTGTATTGCAGCTCATACTGAGTTTCATATATTGTGACCATTCCAGGTAGATCTGTCAGCAGCAAAAAATAGTCCTTAGATAATTGCGAAAGAGTGGAATACAGATTGTTCCCAGCATTCATAATTTCGCTCAAATCCTCTGATAAAGAAATAAAATTCGTGTGGTTAAATATGACAGCTGCTAGAGACATAGCTACACATTGTCGTCCAGCATTATCTCCAAATATTGCAGCATTACCTTGACTGTACGGTGCAATGATCGTTTTGTTTGGATCGACAACTGAAGGACCGGGATTTTTTTCTATATCCCTTGACAGAGAAAACGCGTAGTAATTGATTTTGTGATTTCTATCTCTGAACACAGCTGGTCTCGAAATGCTTGTCCTTGAAGTCATTCTAAAATACAAACGTACCTTAGCACCTCGTTTACTTTTGACAAACTTCTTTTTGAACTTATAGCTTTCTCGCAGCGATGGTTTATTGATCCTAATTTTCTCTTTGCATTTCTGTGGCTTTCTATTGTTTCCATGTTGTTTACGCGCACGTTCACGGAATGCATTAGCATTGTGAAGTACGTAAGCTCTGGTATAATCATGAACTTTTGACGACTTTGGGACATTCTTTGAAATGTATTCTCGTAATAGTCGCCTGCTTTTCCTGTCCTTGTTCAGAACGCGCGAAAGTTCATTCAAAGGCACTCGGCTTGGCTCACGACTTCGTCTTGGACGAGTTCGATTTTCTTTCACATAAACATTACTGGGAATACAATAGAACTGCTCAAAGCGAGATCTACCAACGACCACTTCTCTTCAATCATGTTCCAATTTTCAAATAATAACGCCACGTTATCTCACAGGCGGCCCAAGCTGATTGACTGTGTGACGTCACGGTCGGGTTTTATAAGCAAATGTATGGGATATTTTAGTCGATCGATAACTCGAAAAATATTGCGAGAATAAAGCTTAGACTTGCTAACCTTGTTGTTGTGGTGGTTTTCTTGCTGCTGTAGCGATTTCAGCGTGTCTCGCTGAATTTTTCCTCTCTAACAGAAAAAATTTCAAGGCTGGAAACTCGGTCGATCTGGCATCCAGAATGGCTCCAGAAAAGTCTCTCAAATGCGGCCTTTCAACCTCCGTATGGCCACAAAACCCAGACATATGTCGAGTTGAATCCTTTTCCCATAAGACTGTCGCAAAAACATTTCGAAAACGCCAGTTGAGTCCGAAGAAATTGCCGAAATCGGCCGTCAAAATGGTTTCTGACAAGCCGTGAGGCCCACTCTTGGTCCACGGAAATGGCGTTTGAATTTCATGTCGAGCTCTGATTCGCTGCCTCTTTCGCATGCTAATTCAATTTACCGCGACACCGGGGAGGGGCAAGGCTACATTTGTATTAACCTTTGTGTATCGCATGAAGAACTATGACAATTAGGCTTTGAAAACATCTCGGAAACAGCAACATCTCAAAACGTCAACAAAAACATTTCTCGGCTGGATGAAAAGCCGGCATCGCTCCTATTGGCCTGCGCGAGACAATGGTTGTGACAATAATCCTCCCCTGGAGCCCGGGGTTCGTTTCAAAATCCGACTACAAATGTAGCCTTGCCCCTCCCCGGTGTCGCGGTAAATTGAATTAGCATGCGAAAGAGGCAGCGAATCAGAGCTCGACATGAAATTCAAACGCCATTTCCGTGGACCAAGAGTGGGCCTCACGGCTTGTCAGAAACCATTTTGACGGCCGATTTCGGCAATTTCTTCGGACTCAACTGGCGTTTTCGAAATGTTTTTGCGACAGTCTTATGGGAAAAGGATTCAACTCGACATATGTCTGGGTTTTGTGGCCATACGGAGGTTGAAAGGCCGCATTTGAGAGACTTTTCTGGAGCCATTCTGGATGCCAGATCGACCGAGTTTCCAGCCTTGAAATTTTTTCTGTTAGAGAGGAAAAATTCAGCGAGACACGCTGAAATCGCTACAGCAGCAAGAAAACCACCACAACAACAAGGTTAGCAAGTCTAAGCTTTATTCTCGCAATATTTTTCGAGTTATCGATCGACTAAAATATCCCATACATTTGCTTATAAAACCCGACCGTGACGTCACACAGTCAATCAGCTTGGGCCGCCTGTGGTTATCTGCTGCCTGTTTGATCTTCATGGCACTGAGCCAAAATGTCGCAACAACAACACAAATGCACAACAGAGTGAAACGTTGATTCCAAAGAAAAGTCAGATTTTCTGACGCTTTACTTGTATCAGCAAGAATAATACAAAGTAAAAGAATACAAAGTACCTTTAAGTTCACCTTCATACTAAACAGTTCCATATACACTATCAAGCGATGGCCAAGAATCGAAGTTGCTTCGCCGTTAATATCATTCGGGTTCTGATCTTTGCATTTGGAACCCCTTCGTTCAGCTTGTTCCTTCAAGTTCTCAACGTTCTGGACGTCAGGATCTTCGTACATTTCTGTACAGTTGTGCATAGCTATGCACTTCATTGATAAGAACATTAATATGTTCTTTGATATGTTCACTGATATATTCATTGCTTCATTTGCGGCTTTTTTCAAAGCTTTCGAGGCTGAACGGACCTACCCAAGCCAAAACCGCTCAATGATGAGCGGTCCATAAAAGAATCCACAGAGCCAACCAAGGAAAGCAACGCACAATTCCATCGCCCACATATCTCCTTCAAAAATGGCGAAACTGCTCGCCCGGCAAAGTCATGTGATGACAAAACGTCATCATAAATCACGTGAAAATATGAACCAATCACCGTGTGCTGATTCGTAACCCAGAAAAAAAACAAGACTGGTTGCCAGTGAGCTCGTGGCGTGAGTTGGGTCGAGACCAGGATAAACTAAAATTAAAAGTAAGGACAAGAGCGAGACTTCCAAGAGAGATTTTCAGTCCCCGGGGGAGGGGGGTACTCATCATAATTTTGCGTGGGTGTGCCGCCCGGTCCTGAAAACCCTTAACCTATTTCAGACCAAAATATCTGATTTTCTATACACTATTTCAGACCTAACTTCAAAAATGTACACGGCACATACCTTACCCCACCGGGTTGCAGTCTCACCAGAAAAAATATTATACAGCATAGAAAACTTGGTTTTTGAGACTTTGCTCAAATAAAACCTGTAAGAGTAATGCGTGACCTTGTGCGTGACTTGCGACATTTACTGTCTTTTTGACAGTTTGACTTCGAACACTTATTTCTAATCAGAGGCCACGACTAATCCAGCCATAGCTTCGATACTTATCTGTTTTCTTTTTACTGAATGCGTTTCTTTTATTAGGCTTTCGAGTATTCGCGCTTTGTTGCAAATATAAAATTGAAAGCGAGGAATGTAACACGAGAGTTGTTTACAATATTCTCGCGGTTTTGTTTCACAGCGTGTTCAGTCCATTTGTGACTAACAAATTCAATGCTTAGGGCTATTTCGGTGTGCTTTTCATTTCTAGTATACAGTTACCATTGCAAAACATAGGCTACATGATCGAATTGAAGAAACATTTCAACAGGCACTCTATACGATAAACCGAAGCATTTTGACGGCACAGGCTCGCAGTATGATACATGTAATATGCTCACATAGCCGCTTTGATTGAGTCCTGAGTTACGAGGATGGATATTTCGTCACACAAGGATCTATTTTCGGCAAAAAAAAAAATGTACAACAGTGACTTGGACATAACAGTATGTATGAGGCAACATATGTCATGTACAGTGTCAAATGTTTACGGCTAAACAGTCATCGTAGCTTTGGTGTCTGTTTTCGGCGAAAAACAAGCCAGAAATTTGAGCGAGACACGAGCAAGACGGAGCTCAGCAATGAGCGATAATTAATGGGCGATAACTGAACAAGAATCGAGCGAGACACTTGACTAACCGTGACATATGGATGGCTTGTTTCTGGCGAGTTTATCGCCCGTCATTGGACTCATTTTTTCTACGAGATTATCGCCTGTCATTTGACTTATGTATCGCTGGTAAACGAATGGAGTTCACATGCGACGCGTTCACATAACCAACGACACAGCAGAGTTGATTCAAAATTGCAATTTAATTACATATTGATCTCTTAAGATAGTTGTTCAAGATACAGTGGAAAGTCTGAGTCGTCAAACAATATTGGCTAACATACCATATCACATCGACGATAGAATTCTCGCTCAATTCCCTCACTTTTGGCTGCTCGCCATTCGATCAGAAGTCTTGACAGAAATATACGTCTTTCGATAAATCGCTTTTCATTGGGTTTTTACAAGAATCCTGGTCGGTACATACAGAAGGTTGGGACTCCTATTCACTTGCTCAGGTCTTGGGCAGTGTTGATGGCGAACGGTTTCAATCTTTTCAACAGTCCCACAGCCGTACCGAACATCTCGCCACACGCCTGTGCGTGTTACTCAAAATAGCAACTTCACACGAATTCGCTTTCGCTTGAAAACGTAAACAAAATGAACGTTGCCATCGTAGTTGCAACAAACGTTTTCACTCAATCGAAGCTAAAGCAACTGATGTCCCGTTGAAGTCGTTGATAAAACCACTACTTAGCGCCAGTGATATGATGTTTTTACAGCCCTGATGTAGCCAATCAGGAAGCTCATTCAGGGTGCACACGACGAAAAGTGTCATCCAAGAGAACACGAATCTTCGTTTCCTCACGCTATGGTTCCTCTAAACGTTTCGTAATAAATTGTAAAACTGTTCTAAAACAATATGCTGCGTTTACGTGTGGACTGATTGGGTTAATTTACGTGAACAGACATTGTGTGCAAACCTTACCGCACCGGAAGATGCGTACTCATGTTACAAGTTTGTCTCAGAAGCAGAAGCGGTTGTGTACATTGCACAACTCAGTACTTTGAATGAAAAGGAAGATTACAGTACAAGAATATTGCTGTGCTAGTGACATCAGATAAGTCATGCTTAAGTTCAAACACGCTTAGTGTTAGTCCAAACCAGCGTTTAGGATTGACCGATTTGTCACGCTGCCGTCTCGTTCAGCCTTCAACCGATTAAATTTGATCCACCCCAAAAGCGAAATTTATCCCGCTATGTCTCGTTCATTCTCGCCGATAACCGAGCCTGACAAATAACACGCTCAAGCAGAAAAATATGTCTCTGTGTGTCTCGTTCAGTCTGGCCGTGTTTTCGCCGACAACGCAGCAAGACAAATGTCACGCTGGCACATTGTGGCGAGACAAAAACTCTGTCTCACTTTGTCTTGCTGACATTTCACCGTAAAAATCGGATTATGGCCAGAGTCGGGCCCGTTTTTCGCTCAGTCGGGCTAGCAATTTTCGTCCGGGAAAATACAATTCGCCCGCATCTCAAGCTGTTCGCGATCACCTTACGTCATCGCATATCACGTGACAATGTGAACCAATCAGCGTGTGCTGATTCGTAACCCAGAAAACTAACATGACGATTAAGACACACGGTGCAATCCTAAGCTCGTCGGCCACGAGCAATAAAAATAAAAATAAAAATATGACGATGATGAAGACACGCTTTCCAATCCTAAGCTCGTCGGCTTCCCACGAGCAATGAGAGAAATTAGATTGAACAAAGCAACTACAGTATATCATAGCTGTGTTCACGAAAATGGAAAACTTGAAAACCGGAAAACTTGAAACACAACAGTCTCGCGAAACTCGTCTTCAAAAGAGAAGGGAACAGGCACGAGCAAGGCGGAATCGTGAAACGATCGAACAGCGCCAAGTTCGTCTTGACAAAAGACGGAACTATGACCGAAAAGAAAACAGGGCATGAATGACGATCGAAAGCGACATGAAGAGAAGCGGGTAACACAGACAACTCCGCAAAGAGAACAGCGCTTGAAAGCGAATCGAGACCTTCAGGAGAAAAAGCGGGCCGAAGAGAAGACTCCGCAAAGACAACAGCGCATGAATGCCGACCAAAAGCGACATGAACAGAAGCGGGTAACACAGACAACTCCGCAAAGGGAACAGCGCTTGAAAGCAAATCGGGAGCTTCAGACGCCGTTTTGTGTTAAACTCAGATACTTATTTAGAAAGGACAAGCAACAAAGGTTAGTCAGTGGAAATCGAACAATCACCGTGACAAATATATTCTATCCCGTATAGCTTGTAACTCGATCACTTCAAGAATGTATTAAAATCTGTATGCTGATCATTTTCCCTCGTAGTATTGTTTTACTACGCTTCTGTCGCCAGTTTCGGCTACCGTATTCGCTCAGAGCAATCGGAACTTGGAGTCTTGAATGATTTAGTCAGATGTCTTATTTTTCTGTAATCTGACACGCGGTGATTGCAGCGAGAATCGTTCACAAGCCCTTAGAAGTATTACTAGGTCTGAAGCCCGTGTATAATGGCCGTTTTTATACTACAGACGACTAATTCGTCCAGACGCATTAGTCGTCTGATTGTTAAGTTCGACTGGTATAAAAACGAGTCGGAGAACTCACTCCATGCACGCTGCTTTTTTGCCGAGATTTCTTCCCTCGTGCCGCCATCTTGAAACTGTCAAATATCTCGATTTGATACTGAAACATACACTTCTGGTCTCCAGTTAAGTTCGACTCGTTTTTATGCTAGACGCATTTTTCGTCTGAGACGAATTAGACGACTGTTAAGTGCGTCTTTCAGTCGCACTTAACAGACGCATAAGAATTTAAGTGCGTCTGCCCTGTTTTCCGTTTTTATACTAGACGAATTAGTCGTCCGAGACGACTAATGCGTCTGAGACGAATTAGTCGTCTGTGGTATAAAAACGGCCAATTTGAAGTAAACTGTTCAAGTTTTGCTTTGATTCTGGGAGAAATCTTGCTGTTTTGAGTGGGTTCACATACAAAACAATTCGAGCCTATTAAATATGCATGCCTGAGTCTGGAGCATGCAGTCCAGAGTAAAAACAAATCGCACAGGCAGCCTATTTAATTGTACTGCCTATGAATTCAAAATTGGAAAATCAGTGTTCCTTTTTTCCCGTACTACGACGGCCGACCAACTTCAAACTTTGAGTATTAAATTTTGAGAACGTGCTTGGCAGACTGTATGAATTAATTTGACGTGCTGACCGTGGGAAATACGTACTTCGTCACGCAATCCATTCTTTTTTCAACGCAAAAATATAACACACACCATTCTTTTTCTCCTTTCTTTGCGTGTAGCACTTTAGTTTGAAGAAAAGATTGAGTCAACATTTCGGTAAAACAAAGGCTACTCTTGTTGGGAGTTACCAAAGTAAAAGTCCCATCAATGGCAGAGTGAGGGGGTATCTGCGATTATCGTATTTCTAGTATAGAATTTGCGCTATATAAATGTGTAGGGAGCTTAAGCAAACTAGGACGGCGACGGCAACGCGAAGAACCAGGAAAAGAGTGTCTCTGTAATCCTTATGTCTTTGTAACTTTGCATTATTCTTAGTTTACTCAAATTTGTTCCGTTTTTGCCGAAGTTTTATTGCTTTCATCGTCTCCTACTAAGAAGAACGATTGTCGTAATTTCTCAAAATGTCATCCACGTCCTGACAGCAACAGCCTAAAAAAGAAGCATTTGGAGTCGCACGCGAGAGCACGACGACCCGAGCTTGTCAGTTTCACATATTCACGTGCGCCTTTTGTCTTCTGCAATGAGTTTATTGTTTCACCACAGGCGGCCCAAGCTGATTGACTGTGTGACGTCACGGTTGTTTTTTTTAGAAAATGTATGGGAGATTTTAGTCGATCGATAACTCGAGAGATTATGCGAGAATAGAGCTTAGACTTGCTAACCTTGTTGTGGTGGTGGTTTTCTTGCTGCTGTAGCGATTTCAGCGTGTTTCGCTGAATTTTTCCTCTCTAACAGAAAGAATTTCAAGGCTGGCAACTCGGTCGATCTGGCATCCAGAATGGCTCCAGAAAAGTCTCTCAAATGCGGCCTTTCAACCTCCGTATGGCCACAAAACCCAGACATATGCCTCTTTCGCATGATGATCAATCTACCGCGACACCGGGGAGGGGCAAGGCTACATTTGTAGCCGGATTTTTTAAACGAATTATGAATATTAGGCTTTGAAAACATCTCGGAAACATCTCTGAAACATTTAAAAACGTCAACAAAAATATTTCTCGACTCTATTTATCGCTCCTAATGACATAACATAAAGGATTCAACTCGATATATGTCTGGGTTTTGTGGCCATAGGGAGGTTGAAAGGCCGTATTTGAGAGACTTTTCTGGAGCCATTCTGGATGCCAGATCGACCGAGTTGCCAGCCTTGAAATTCTTTCTGTTAGAGAGGAAAAATTCAGCGAAACACGCTGAAATCGCTACAGCAGCAAGAAAACCACCACCACAACAAGGTTAGCAAGTCTAAGCTCTATTCTCGCAATACTTTTCGAGCTATCGATCGACTAAAATCTCCCATACATTTTCTTATAAAACCCAACCGTGACGTCACACAGTCAATCAGCTTGGGCCGTCTGTGGTTTCACCGACGTTGCCGTCGTCCTCTTCCGTCTGGTGCTTAAACTCTCTATTACGTTCATACGGTGCTCCAAAAGGCATCCTCAGCCAGCGGTTTTCCCACTTCATCCGCTTCAGTCCTTTTCTACTTGCGTAAGCCTGGGAAGAGTTAGTAATCAAAATGGCCGCCGCTTTACGTGTGAGAAGGTTGAACAGGCTGAAACCCTCGCTTTTAAGGATTCATAGATGGGGCTCAACGTTCACGTATGTTCCAGATTTGCCATCTTCGTCGCAAGGTAAATCCGGCATGGTGAGGTAAAGGTACCCGATATAAAATAGATTGAGGGGTGTGCCGCTGACGCCATAAAAAACAGAGATCCACAAAGCGTACGTGAAGCTCATTGCTAGTTGATGATAGTCTATGATAGTGCTAGCCTGGCTTTTAACGTCTGAAAATCAGGCTATGATAGTTCGTGTTCAAACCAAACTATCATTGAATATAATTACCGTTCGAAGCCGGAAAAAAAAAAAAATTGCGTGACAAAATCACTAAAGAAGCTGCTTCAACTATGTATCAACTAGGTGTTGATGAGGGTAATGGAACGCCGTAAAAGAGACAATAGCTGACGTTTCGGGCGCTAGCCCTTCGTCAGAGCGAATACGTCTGACGAAGGGCTCTGACGAAGGGCTAGCGCTCGAAACGTCAGCTATTGTCTCTTTTACGGCGTTCCATTACCCTCATCAACACCTAGTTGATACACCAGTTTGTCTTCCGCCACGCCGACGCAGTCAACCTAGTTCTCTTAAGAGCTGGTATTACAATACTTCAACTATGTTTTGAATAAAAAATAAGGGGAAATTGACAACCGGGCCTAGGGGTCTATTGTGCACAGGCGGGGATACGAAAGTAAAGCAAAATGGCGCACGGCAACAAAATGCCGAAGATCAAATCTGTTTGCGATTTCTGTGGTAACTGGGCAGGATGTGCGGGTGGGGGAGCAAGCATCATCCCAGCGTGATTAGCCGGATCTGGAGATATCGTATAAAATGCTTTACATGTTTCAAACAGAGAATTTTAATTTATGCCTCTTCGGTTTACTTCGCTTTGCCTCAGAAAACACAGCCCGGATGTTATACTACTCGATATGAAAATTTTTGGAGGGCGCCAGTATTTTATAGAGGGGGTCAGCAGACCGGGGCTCAGTCTTTTGTCGAAATCCTTGAAATTCTGCTCCCCTTCGACAGACATTAGAGACCTTAAAGGGCTCGGTCGTGAGCCGTGACTCGCGGTAGCTCAGCTTTCAAAGGCTAACGTTTTCAAGTTTGATTAGCGACGGATGAAGCGAAGCGAAGCTCGAGCACAACAAAGTACAATTAACGCCTGTGTTATTTTAAAAAGACGTATGCGCAACTCATGACCGACACCCTTTAAATACCTGGGGCCGTATTCACCAAACTTTCGTAAGAAAGTTCGTAAGCAAGTTTGTACGAACAAAAGTTACGCAGTTCGTAATTGCTATTCACAAAGCTTGCGTACGAAGTTCGCAACAATACGCTTTGTAAATTCATTAAACCAATCGCTGCAAAGGTTACATTTCACCCAAAACGTGGCCACGGCGCTTCAAACAGATCAAAATGAATGGAGAACATTCCAAAACTAAATTTTTATTACCGTGACTGACAAAAACAATACGAAACGACTCAGACGATGGCCGTTCAAGGATTCGGCTCATAAACGGTGAACAGATCGTGAAATCGCGGGACGACGAGTCGACAACTCTGCATATCCCGGGTTCAATTTATAAAGCAATACCGACTACTCGTCTACAAGTATTTTATATTAAGAAAGTCACAGTCACATACCAATTTTAGCGGCGTCCTGTCGGCTCGTCCCGATCCGCCATTCACTCAAATTTCGCGGCGTAGTCTTTTACGACAACTTGAATATCAACATTTTCTTGCACAAATTCGGACCCTTAAACAATCCAGTGGCCTTCTCTCTATTGTGGATATCTATTGGAATAATGTACCGATCAATTCGAAACTCGCGAAACTCGCGAAACTCGCGGCGGTGAAATTGAGGGAACGAGTTCAAATTCCCCACCCCTCCGTGGTTGTGGTCAAATGCCCTACCCCGGGCGAGAGCGGTTGGTCAAATTCCCGCCTCCCCGGGCAAGGGAGGCGGTCAAATGCCCGGGGTATGCCCGGGGGGGGGGGGGGGGGGGGATGTGCGAGTTTCAAATTGATTGGTACATAAGCTTCCAAACCCAAAAAACGGACAGGTTCAACGCAACAACGTTGTTTGCAGTTCGAGTAGTTCGTTCCAGCATGATCGCAATTATGTGCGAGTCAATTTCAACTGCGATGATCGCAGTTGAGCATTTGAATGGTTTCTTCTGTCCCTCTACTCTGTGCGGAGAAAATATTTGGATCTTGTGTCTCTTGGTCTTGCCGGAATCGGGCAAATCGACGGGCGTATAAGCTGCATTTTACGAACAAAAATTGTTCGTACGATAGGTCATGAGCTTGCGTAAAGTTACGAACAAAATTTACGAACATTTGTTTTGGTGAATACCGACTAACGTGAGTTACGATGCGTAAGTTGTACTTACGAACATTTTCGTGCGTACGAAAGTTTGGTGAATACGGCCCCTGGACGGGAGAGTACGACGGCAACGTCGGTAAAACATAAGTTATTATCAGGACGTGGCCGACATTTTTAGAAGTCACGACAGTCTTTCTTTCGAGTAGGAGGTGATGAAAGCAATGGAACTTCGGCAAAAAAGGAACAAATTTGAACAGCTTAAGAAGAGGCACTTTTTTCCTGGTTCCTCGCTTTGCCGTCGCCGTCCTAGTTTCCGGGGGGGGGGGGGGAGGGGGGAGGTGGGAGGGGGGAGGTACTCCTCAAAATTTTGGGTGGTAGTGTGCCGCCCGGGACTGAAAACCCTTACCTATTTCAGACCAAAATTTGCGATTTTCGACCCTATTTCAGATCAAATATCAAAATCTCCGACCCTATTCCAGACCAAAGGTTAAAATCGATACCCTATTTCAGACTAAAATGCTGTAAATGATACCCTTTGGGGCGCCACATACCCATATGGCTCATATATGGGAGTACCCCCCTCCCACCCCCCCATCCCCCCGGGCCTAGTTTGCTTAAGCTCACAACTCAGACATAGTCACAGTCGATCTGCATCCTGTCATAAAATCATATGTGAACAAACATAGAGCGCTTAGAGCGCTTTTCGGATGACTGTCGAAAACCAAAACCAAAGCAATCACAGAGCCAATCAATAAGGCCAACAAAAACACATCAGACCAATTAGAAGTCCTAGCAAAACGAACACCAAAACCAAGTAATTGCGACTGGTTTTACAAACCAATCAACAGTGCCGGAAAACACGCCATCGCGAGGTTTTGCTTTTGCTCTTGATTGGCCAAGAATGATGCTAAAGTTGTTAGGACCAGTCGGAAAGCGTAGCAAACTCAAAGCAAAGCAATCACGGATTACTTTCGACATGGTCATCCGAAAACGGCTCTATCAGCGAACGCAAGAAACTCGGAACTGAAGATAAACATGTTATGGTCACACCATACAGCTGTGTTCTTTCTTTCGTGAACGAAGCGTATCAGTCTGTCACTCATTCGCAAATGTGTCCTCGCTCTAATCTGTGTCGCCTGTCTGCCAGATGCATGCTGCGGCAATGTATGGATATGTCAGCCAGGGGCTAAAGTGGGAGCAAAATTTCCAAATACAACCAAAGAATCGGCAAAACTCATGGCCGCCATAATAGTGCCTTGATCACCACGTGCTAGAGAGCCAATTACATTTAGGAGACTTCTCCATGGAGAGGTAATTTGGCTTCTTACATTCTGTCGCCAAGTTGTAACATTAGCACGTAAACTCTTTACTGGAAGTCTTTCTGTGCATTCTTTGATTTAAATAGATAATAGTAAAACACAAACTTTCTCACAGGTCCTGTCCCACGGCGGGTTCTGTATGGATAACACTTCATGCCCCTCCCCCCTCAGTAGTTTTTGCCACTAATAGGGGGAACAATTTTAAAGACCTAATGAGATGGGCCGAACGGCTGAGAAATATTTGCATCACAATAATTATATAAACAATAAACTACTTTTGGCTTCGGAAATATGCACGAAGAATTGCCTTGGAATTATCTGTTCCTAGAAGCTCACAGTTGCTCTCGGACGAGTTTCGCTGTCGTGCAACTGTTCGCTTCTCGGAACAGATATTGATATCTTCGGACAATTATCCGTGCATAATTTCTCGCCAAAAGTAGTTTATTGTTTATATAATTATTGTTATGCATTGATGCATGTTCACATCTTTGGCTGTGTTTTCACTATGACAAGTTACACTAGTGTAACGCGAAACTTTGACTGTATTAGTCCGGAATAGACTCTATGATAGTGATGGACCCGAAACTTACTCCAAAATCTAATCCACTTCTTCCTAGTGTGGTGTTTTCTATTTGACTGGAGAATACTAAATGATTAAATAACTGTTTGCAGAGTACATGTATCTGAAAATCTGTTCCACCAGAATATAGACTCTAATGCTTCGTTTTAATACTCATTCACATTCACTCGTTTACAAGACAAAATCAGTTCCCTCTGGCAACGCTACGAGTGGTTGCTCGTGATCAATTAACGGATGATGCCATAATCAAAGTTGAGTTATTTATTATCAAGTTAAAAAATATCAATATCCGGTTGGGCTTTTGCACAGATATTAACCTTTGATTTATTTACAGGTGAGACTGCAAAAATGAACTTGTTGCAATCTTTAACACATGCCATGGACATTGTTTTGGAGACAGATCCGTCAGCTGGTAAGTTAACATTCAACATCAAGACTTAACATCACTATAGATCCGTGATGTTTTCTTGAGAAAGTATATACAGTCCGTAGCAGCTGCTGTTCAAAATATTTAACCTCAGATGGTCTAGAGTTTGAAGGGTATTTCTCAGAGATGCGACAGAAACAATTACAAGTACCAATTTAAATTCTGGAGGAATTGATTGTTTACCACAGATACAGGTCCGACCACAGCAAAGTTTCAGTTCAAAATTATTGAGGAGAGTATTTTATAATATATAGTGATATACGTCAACTCTCTCTAAGGCGGACACCCTCGGGACCAAATTTACTGTTTGCCTTACTTAGAGATAGTTCGTGTAGCCTGATACCCGAACCTCAAAACTGAAACCCGTGCTTTATTACAGTGTATAATGTAGTCACATGACGGACCGGTTACGTCCCTTTAAGTCCTAACGGAATCCAACACAGCTCATACGCACTTTGAACGTTTGTGAATTAACCTTAACAAAACTCGTTTGTGTCGCTTGTTCTTATACTTGGAGTCGGGGTTCATAACCTCCATTTATTACGAAAAAAACTTTGTGATGCTGCACTGTGGCGTTGCAAGTCTTGCATCTTGCAGGCGCTGTGAGATCTTTATTGAACCGGTCACCATATCGTCATTCTTTAGCTGCAAAGAGGCGCTATTTAAAACTGCCGTTGATTGAAACCAAGACGCGAATAATCGAAAGGAGAATGCAAGTGACTCCAGTAAAGGCTGCGCAAATGAGTCTTTTTGCCTGTGAAGCTTATAACTGATAAGAAAACGTGACGATGTGCATTGATTTTACTCCCTACGTCAGCTCTGGTATATTTAGTACAGTGCGGGTATATATTTTTGACAATTTCGGAATCTTTCAGTCAAACTTCCTATCTCTCATTTCTATTTTTGTACCTCACAGTCTGCATTTATTTAGCTCCTACAGAGGCGCGCATATGGACTTAATGTGACGGTTGATTGAAAACACCCGTTTTAGCTCGCGAATCCCACAAAGTGGGATTGCAAGTCATTGTAATCACTCTGTACTCCCTCTTCCCTCTGGTCAACAATGGATTTCCAAATAGAGCAGTTGCGGTTTTTCAAATTTGGTCATGATCAAGGTCGCGTAACAAGGTGTGTCGTAACAACGCAGTTTAAAAAAAACAAAGCCGTGGTAGTTGTTGCAAAATAAATTGCCAATCAATCTGTTGCATTTCAGAAGCATTATCACCAAAGTTTTTGGAAATTCTCGGTTGTTTGGCAAGCGTTGGTCAAAGTTTAAAAACCCGTGACAGCCCGGAGCGACTTTAGCTTGTCGAAATGTTTCTTTAATTTGATTATATTTTCTTTGCTTCGCTTAATTTTTGCCAGCAATAAAACAACTTAGGGCCTCTTCATATGAGCCCGGTTGACCGGGCTGGATCGGTCAACCGGGCCAGCCAGATCGTGTGTTCATATGGGAAATGTCAGTCCGGGTAACCGAGATGAAGTGTCCATGATGCAAAAGTTTTGGCCAGTTCTTGCATCAATGCCAAACTGGGAAACAGGAAAGTGCCAAGTACATTTTAAAGTCGCGTAGTTGAAACATTTTCATCCCGGTTAACCGGGTTGGAGTGTTCATATGAGAAACGGGTCAGTCCAGTTAACCGAGATCCCGGTCGCAAAGACCGATATCTCGGTTAACCGGGCTGGCCCGCCTTCTCATATGAACACTTCGCAATTTTTACAAAGGAAATAGTTGGAGGGCGAGATCTCGGTAACCGGATTGACCCGGTAAATCGGGCTCATATGAAAAGGCCCTTATTGACCGAAACCGCAAGTACATGTCAACAAGTGTATCACATTTCATTTAAATTTAATATTCAACTTGAAACTCAGCCAAAAATAGAAAGGCAAAGTTTTCTTTATGCACGTATTTAGTTTGGATGCAACCTCGTTCCCAGCCCACGTTGGAGTATCACGGCCTGTGATAAATTAGGCGTCGAAAAAGTCACGAATAGACCTTTTTCTTTGCCGGATTAGGACGTCTTGTTAACGTAACGGTGGTCATTGGCCACGAGAAACATCTCGTTTTACGCGATATGTGTGGTCAATTAATTTTTGCGCACACAAATTTTCGAGACACTTATTTTTTGCGAATTGGTCCCGAACTGCACGCTGGGACGTAAAGGAGAAAACCGCTGACTAGTGAACCGAGATAACGTGAATCAAATTTGGAACCTTGTCTATTTTGTATTTCAAAAGTAATGCTGCAACAATAACATTATCAAGAATAGACATTTACGGTACAGTTTGTTTATTTTTGTTGCCAGAGAAACTATTTGTTGTCTGCCTTCCCATTTTACTTATGCACAACCTTTCTCCTTGCCAGTTATATTTGGAGAAGATGTGGCGTTTGGAGGAGTGTTTAGGTGCACAGTTGGGCTGCGAGACAAACATGGTAAGAAAATGCCCCACACCCTATGAGGAAGCTATGTCCTCAAATTTAGTATGGGGGTGTGCCACTGAGTCCCTGTGACTCCGACCCTCTTCCGGAGCAAAGAGAGATAATTTTTGCTACCTGTTCCAAACAAAAATGGTGAACTATTAGATACCCTGTTCCAGACTAAGGGTCACGAGAAATGTGACACGCGACTCTACAAATAGGAAATGACATATGCATTAAATCGTAGAGAATTCTGGCAGGGAAAATCAGCCATGTTCCAGAGCCAGACGAAACAAAAAATAAAGCCCTGATCAATTTTCAGAGAGAAACGGTGATTTGTATACTCGGCTGTTCCAGACTCAGAGAGGCAAAAACCATACCCTGCTGAGCAGCACATCCTGGAATAGCTAATTCTATGGGAGTACCTCTCCTTCCCCCCCCCCCCCCCCCCCCCCACCCTCTACTGTACACTCTTGCATTATCATAATCTCTTTATCCCTCTATAAAAAAAACACATTGCTGCATATAATCTTGCAGTAATCCTTCTTTGTATTTACACCAGGAAAGGACAGAGTGTTCAATACTCCACTCAGCGAGCAAGGGATTGTTGGGTTCGGCATTGGCTTAGCTGCTGCAGGAGCAACAGCAGTTGCTGAGATCCAGTCTGCTGATTACATTTTCCCTGCCTTTGACCAAGTGAGTAAGAGAGAGTTTTTGTCAGTTTTTGAGATAATTTAGCAAATAGTTACTGCAGTCAGCAAGGTACTATCAAAAGCTATAAGAATTAATTAAAAAAAACCTGGGTGATTTTAGTCGTTCCCCTAAGTTGCTTATGCTAACACTGCTGGTCAGCAGTGCTGGTCAACTCACACAGTTGGGGCGCGCAGCCCTATGGCTTGTGGGGGCGTTTATTGTTTGCTCAACAGTTGCTGCTGATGGTTCCCCGCGCGTGCTTGCAAGATTGTTGTGGACCTTATACCCCTCCCACATCTCCCTGTGGTAGTACTATCTCCACTGATGTGGAGATAAAGATGATCTCTCCTTGGTCTCTCAGATACTGCATTTCAGCACCTCCCTCACTGGGCACCTATGGGACTACCCTAAACTTGTCACTGTCAAATAATAATCCAAGTTTTGACAGATTGATGTGAATGTTCTTTAGTTTCTGGTAATAAAAAGATGAGCACTTTATATAAAATTGTATTGTGTGTGACAAACCCCATTGCATCTTTTACAGATATTAAATGAAGCAGCAAAGTTCCGTTACCGCTCTGGAAACCTCTTTAACTGTGGTGGCCTCACGATACGTTCTCCATGTGGAGCATTTGGGCATGGAGCACACTATCAGTCCCAATCTGTGGAAAGCTTTTTTGCACACATACCAGGATTGAAGGTATGAAGAAGGAACTTCACTCAGTGGGTGGTTTGAGTATAAGTACCACAATAGTAGTAATTTGCCAATTTACAGCAATCTTATCTTTAACCACTCTGCTTATAGTGCGTATAATCCCTAAAGCGATACCTTTAAAATCGATTCTGGTGCATCAAGGAACTAGTTGAGTAGTAAAATATTTTCGGTTTGAATGTTGCGCCTATGAGTTATAAAGCTCTTTTTTTTGCATATGCTAATGCTGTTGGGTCAACTAAGGCATTATTTATCATACAAAAACTTGTTGGCATAGAGATAAATTACTTGGTAATACACATTTATGTTATTTATTTTAAAACCTAAGTATACAAATGATTTTAGCAAATCATTATCTCTAAAACAAATAACTGTCTCAATTACAAGGGCCGGGGAAAGAAATAATACAAAATTCCTTACATGTCACATTATTAGCATATTTGAAATCTAAACATAATTTATAACTGAAAGGCACAACATACAAACCAAAACATTTTCTACTAGTCAACTACTTACTTGATGCATAATCTATTTGTATAGGTAATCGCATGATTTCGAGTGCAATTTGGAATAAATTAATTAGCATGAGTAAATTTTTCAAAGACCACAAAATTGCACGAGCGCCGCGCGAGTGCAATTTGTGGTCTTTGAAAAATTTACTCATGCTTATTTATTCCAAAATTGCATGAGAAATCATGTGATTACTTGTTAATAACATGCATACAATAATTTAGGTCGCCCAATTTTTTTCAACTTCGTTACAATTCACAAAAGTGTCTCTCAAGAGCTTTGTTTTCTCGCAAACAGAATCGGAATCGTCCTGAGGACTGAAAACATGCCTTCTGTTTTGTTTGGCTTTGCAAATACGTGCGCCAGTTGTCGGCAATTTTAATTTCAAATTTCTGCACTGTTAATTTCACATTTTTGCACTGTTTGGGATAAATTGACGTGCGCTCAGCCAATCAGAATGCAGAAATTATTGTATGCATGTTATTATAAGGATAATTATTCTAGTGGCTATACGCACTTCAATAAATCTCAACTTTGATATTTTTTTCAACCACAGGAATTGAACTTCTATATAATAGCAAAAATAAAATATGCAATCTACAACCCTTGCCAAAAGTACATGGGACACCCTGATAATACTGTATTGCCACATTGTGAATATAATCACTATCGGAACACTGGCCAAATTGACTTAAAGTATCCACCCTTCCCTCCCCCAAACTATGCTGGGTCAAGGACATGAAGAAACACAAATTCAACATTAAAGGGGAGTGGGGAGACAGGAAGTCTCATTGATAATTTATGGAAAAAATTTAATATTGTCCCAACACTTTTGATGAGGAAGGTATAATTACATTTTATGTATATTATTAATATATAACTGGTCACCACACAGAATTATCTCTGGATAAACATAGAATGTTATAGAATAATATTGTCCTGAATCTGAATGAAGTGTGACAGTTACAACTGTCTGTTTCTTTTGTACAAGATTTCTTTTCAAACCTTACTGAAACAATTCTACTCAATCTAAACAGGTTGTGATTCCAAGGGGACCCATTAAAGCCAAAGGTCTGCTGCTGTCGGCCATCAGGGATGACAATCCAGTGGTGTTTTTAGAACCCAAGATTTTGTATCGACAAGCAGGTAGGCATGACTCTTTCACTCACCCAGTTATATACAGTAAAGAGAATTTGGCTTGATCTTCATAGATTGATAAGGCACGCAGCTGATTAAACCATCGATTCGTACATGTATTACATCACATGCAGTCACATAAATTTTCTTTTTTACTGGTTGGGAGAATTTGTTATATTATGGTCGGTAACGTGGTCGGTAAGATTTATGATGTGGTCGGTAAGTGATCGGTAAAGTGAAAGGTTTGGTCGGTAAGTGGTCGGTAGCGTTTTTCATTTCGGATAACGTTTATTTGAAGCGCTAGATGAATCATTCACTTTTCTTAACGTAAATAAAATTCACGCGACACTGATCGGAAGGGAAAAGAATCCTCTGGGCGAAACACAAAACACAAACACATTTGCAAACACTAGAATTATTAAATCTTGAAAGAGATTCAACTAGAAACATGAGCACAAAGAAGCACAATAATCTGTTTCAATAGACGTTTAGCGCTAACGAGCCAAAGGAGGCGTTCAGGCGTTGACGTGTTGAGGTGTCAAATCAATCAGTGGCAATTTCCGGCAATTCTACTTTTTTGTTAAAACTCGAATTTGGAATCACGAAAATAAAGGATAAACCCAATTCTTAGCGCTATTCTTTCTTGGAAAAGTTGAAATACCCCAATTATTTTCTACTTCGTTGTATACGGTCTGCAACGTAAATATTCTCGACTCTCGATCTTTTCTGAGATTTGTTCCAGTATCACCGCTCCTTCGATTTCATCTTCCAGGTAAACTCCTTTCATCGCATTCAACTTAAAGATCATTGAAATGCTTTTAACTGTCAAGTCTGATATTTTTACCTTCACCAGTTTGCCCTTTCGTTTAACTTTTACAGACATCTCGCCGTGCACGTGTCGTCGCGCCAAAACCCGGCGAGCAAGTGGCGCGACAGACAAACGTGAGAAAATGTCTGAAATTTCCCCAAACTGCTGGCCGGAACAAATCTCAGAAAAGATCAAGATTTTTATTCAGAAAAGGTCGATGTTGCAGACCTATACAACGAAGTAGAAAATAATTGGGGTATTTCAACTTTCCCAAGAAAGAATAGCGCTAAGAATTGGGTTTATCCTTTATTTTCGTGATTCCAAATTCGAGTTTCAACAAAAAAGTAGAATTGCCGGAAATTGCCACTGATTCAAATCGCGTAAACAATGAATCCTTTTAAAAGCTTTTCTAAACGCTGGTGTATTTCGGTGTATTTTTATCCATGAATAGAACAAACAAGATTCTTTAGACCAATAAAAGTTAGTGCATTTCGATCCGCCAAGTTTATTGTGAATGTATAAATACGAGTAAATTTTTGGCTCACGTCCATACGTACGCGCGTCCAGTCAGTCACGAGCTTGGACGAGTAATTTTCAATTTTCAACTTCTTGGAGTGAGATTCGCCTCGAAAACAACGGCTCCTTTAGGAGCCACCAAGTTCAATAAAAGTCAATGACAACTTCACTTCGACAACCAGACTGATTTCGCTCACGCACATCGATTACAGCACACGTGCAAATCACATCGCGAATAAATCAAACGGTCTTTCTTGCTTCAATTCTTAAAAAAGAAAAGAGAACGGAAAAAAAGTTGAACTGTCGGTAAGTGGTCGGTAAGTGGTCGGTAAAAGTTTTTGAGTGGTCGGTATGTGGTCGGTAAATCGTATACCGACCACTTACCGACAGTTCAACTTGTTCACAATTACCTTATAGCAACCTGGGAATGCAAGGGTTAAATTGCAAAATGTGTCTCGCTTGTTTTCTTCCCCAGTTGAAGAAGTTCCTGTAAAAGATTATGAGTTACCTTTGTCACAAGCAGAAATTCTCCAAGAAGGTAAGGTATCTTTGGGTCTTTAGGTAGACTGACATGTAACTTCAATGCTATTTAAAAAAATTGACCTTGTAGTGGGGATATACGTAGGGGCAATTTAAAAAGATGAGATGACAACAAAATGTAAAGTTGAAAAACACATGTTTTACCTGTAGCTTTTCTATGACTTTATCTGACAAAGAGTTAGATTACAGTGTCCCCAAAATGAGAGAATTTTTTTTGAATTTTAAGTTCCACTAACTTTTTTATAGTCACATGATAAACAAGTAATCATACGAGTTGCTCATGCATTTACTTATTTTCCCCATTCGTGATGTTGGAAAATTTGTACCAAATTGCATTCACCTAATGGCTCAAGCAATACTCTGGTACAACTTTCAAACATCACTCGTGGTGTAAATTATTGATTGTACTCGCACTCATATGATTAGCTATACAAATTTTGCTACTCACAGTGGACAGGATGAAATGGGGTAGGGTGGTATTAGAGAGGAGGATTATTACTTCAAAATTGGACATTTGATGTTGCAAAGATGTGGTCAAGCCTTATCCACTTGGATCATTTTACTTGGATTGCTGCTGTGAGGTATGGGGTACTATAGGGGTAATGGTAGCGAAAAGTTGCACAAATTACAGAACAGAGCCGATTGACAGTAACACAGAAAAACTGGAGCACAAACGACAAGCTGAACCCAGCGCTCCAGTCATTCTTTAGTCAGTGACAACATTGAATATCTTTCTCTCACAGGTTCTGACTTGACATTAGTTGGGTGGGGCACCCAGGTTCATGTTTTGCGGGATGTGTGTAAACTGGCACAGGAACAGCTGGGGGTATCTTGTGAACTGATTGACCTGCAAACTGTTTTGCCGTGGGACCAGGAAACCATTATTAAGGTCAGGATGGTGTTAGTCCTTGCATGAATGATTTACTTTAATTCTGTCTTTCAACTTTCACACTGACTCGTCCCCAGTAATCTCTCTTTTACGCCCATTTCGCGGAGTCGTGCGAGACGACTGGGTACAAGTCCATGCCGGACAGCAAGGAGTGACGGGAAGGATGAAAGCGAAAAACGCCGCGCGACTCCGTGAAACGGGCGTGAGACGACTGGGGACAAGTCAGCTACTGTATATGTTTACTAAGCCTCATAAAGTGGTAAACTGCAACATAATCCCTCCTTTGCACAGGGATAATTATTGAGCAGGTGAAAAGTGAAAGTACGCCGTCTATTTTTGGCCTAGGCCAAGGAGTCTTCATGTCTACTGGTTACTTCCGGTTTTTTGTCTGAAAGTGCAACTTGTGCGTGTAGCTCTATGAACTAAAGTGTGGACGGGGGCCTAGGATACATCGAATCTGTGTTATTTTTTAGGAACGGAGCTATAAGATTGTGTGTAACTGACTCTAATACGAGAAAGGTAAAAAAAAAAAAAAAAAAAAAAACAAAAACAAAAAAACAACCGGTATACAGTCTTGTAGCTCAACTCAGCAGATAACCATGACTAGGGCGGCTCCAGCATTTCCTGAGAGAGAGTGCGGCCCACTAAGAGTCTATATTCCCTGAAACACCATTTCGTGCTTTTTAAAGGTTCTTTTGAACAAATGTAAACGTTCGAACCAACACTTTCAAAACCGCAGTGTTTGCAGTTTTTTATCAGTACACTTGTTGTTAGTTAAGTGGTACAATTAACTGCTAGACGTATAATGATTAGTCCTCAAGAACTAGGTCATTGAGTATCATCCTCCGTAGGGTGCTGCTCAGTGAAAGCCTGGACTACTGCGTCAAAATCGACGGAAATAATGAGTGATCGCTGCGTAGGGGGGTCCGGGGGCTTGCTACCCAAACGATTTTTGAAATTTGGCTTTCTAAAATGTCATAGTCCTGCCTTTTCTGCCTAAGAGTGACTTTCAATAGGCAACACCATGATCTTTGCATTTCTTATTGCAATCATTGCATCTTTGTACCGGACATTTCGTAAATACAGGAGTGCTGCCTAATACCTTTTTATGAAAAAGGGGAAAGAACGGTTCGGCGCGAGCGCTCCAGAAACGTAATTTCTAGTCCCAGGCACTAGAGTTTTATACAATTGAGCCCTGGGACGAGACCCGCTGGCGCGGGAGTGCAATTTTCCCGCCATAATATAGGTGAAATTGTAAAAAACCGAAAAAACACAACACAATACAACACAGCTACTGGCTGTTCCGTCTATTTTACATAAACAGCTAATCTATCAAACAGCTACTCTATCCGTGTATCCTGCTATAGGGAGCAGAATTCTGTTAAATTTTCTCCGGAATTAAAATTTCAAAAAACAGCTAACTTTATTTATGTATCCTGTTATCGGGAGCAGCTATTCCGAGTATACCGGAATTGGAATGATAGATCCCAAAAGAACACGGCTACCGTCTACTTCGTGTATTGTTATTCCAAATGTGCCCTTATAAGCAACTTGTGTATGCTTTTCTCTTTTAGTCGGTGGTCAAGACAGGCAGACTGCTTGTGGCCCATGAAGCTCCACTGACTGGAGGGTTTGCTGCAGAAATTGCTAGCACGGTTCAGGTTCGTAGACTATATATTTATTTGTCCCGCCTTGATAACATCAGATGCTGTTTGTTGTTGGACCTGTGGTGTAGTTTAAAAATATAGATGAGTATTGTAATTATCACCATCACCATTGGTGTAGAGGCCGAATGTCTTTTAAGTGGACTCAAGCGCATTGTCTGTAACTCTCTGTCTCGTCATTGTTCTTTTATTGTTGGTTGTTTTAGACCTCGAACGGACGTAAGTAAGATTGTTTTTAATGTTTTTTCCGTAACGTCCGTAAGAGGGACCTTTCTAGTCTCATAGACAACAACTGTAGTTGCTGTGCACTTTGTAGTGCATAACATGCTATAGTACCCAGTTCTAATCGGATTATTATATATCCGACCAGTTTAGGTAGAATTTAGGTAGAATATATATTGTATTGTTGTAGAATTACTATCTAATAATTTAGTCCCTAATTACTTTTGCCAGCAATATTTTACAATGTCCCCAATTAGTTTGTAAAAAGCTAAATACATTGACACTTAAATAAAGTTATATTATTATTTTACTATTATTATTCTATAAGTTTTCTGCGTTTCACTTTTCATTTAGTCTTTGATACCGTATTCGGATTATGGTGATGATGATAATGACGATGATGATACTGATGCTGATGATACTGATGGTAATGACAATCGTGATGATGGTGGTAGTGGTGGTGGTGATGCTGAGGTGATGATGGAGGCGGGAAATAAGGGATGATGATGGCGATGACGATAACGGTGATGATGGTGGTAGTAGAGGTGATGATGCACTATTACCCTCGACCGTCCTTTCCTGGACAGTGCACTTACCACTTTTGACCACTTACTGACACGTACCGACCACATACCGACCACAGACTGACCACGTTACCGACCATTGCAACTTGTTTACAATGTTACCGTGATCTTTTGCAGGAGCACTGCTTCCTCGAGCTCGAGGCTCCAGTTCGGCGTGTTTGTGGCTGGGACACCCCTATTCCACGCATTTTTGAGCCGTTCTACCTTCCAGACAAATGGAGATGCTTTGAAGCGATCAAGAAAATGATTAAGTACTAAATTTCAATTTCTTTCTTCCATGCAGTGGTTAGGTGGGTTGTCATCATCCCGCAAGCTTTTACGTCATATATATAGAGGATATTTCACGGCGGCCCGAATATGACTATTACATAATCTCTGGTGTGATACAGAGATTTACGCCACCGAGAAATGTCGTATCTGAACGCAAGTAAAATTACGATATTTTTACGTGTGATGATATCAGCCAAGTAGTGATCTTGCACTGCATATTTTCGCATTTCTTAGGCCCCGTCTATATGAAAAAATGTTGTCCCGGGTAACCGAGACAACCCACCCACCGAGACAACTTTACCGAGCGTTTGAATGGAAAAATTTTGTCCCAGTTAAACCTGTTTAAAGCTGGCCCTCTCGGTTTGTAGACTGGGAAGAACTTTTAAAACTTCGTTTATAAAACCCACGGATAGCGGAGCGAAGGAAGACCGTCTTATCGTTGATTTCTGCAAATGTTTACATGGCGAAAAGTTGTCCCGTCACACAGGGTCACCCTATCTAATCAACCGAGTGTCCCTGTCCCCGGGGTCACCCTGTTTCCCTAGACGAGCTGTGATTTGTCATGTAAACGCTCGCTTCGATTTATAAAGAAACGTATGAATAGTTACTGAGAATAATGACTCGGGTCCCCGGGCCAACTTTTTCTCATATAAACAAGGCCTTAGTGGTGGAAATCTCTGTATCACACTAGAGTTCATGAAATAAACACTTCGCTCACTCGTGAGATATCTAGATGAACACTCGAAGATAAATTCATATCTCCGCACGCCCATGTATTATTTCGAGTGGTATATAAAAAACAATATATACGAACGAGCGCAGCGAGTGAATGAAATATTGTTTTTACCACTTTAAAATAAAATCCATGACTCCAAGTCGCCGTGTACTTTTTATTATTATATGACTGTGACGTAGTTTTACCATATAAGATCGCAACAGAGTGCCGGTACGGGAGCGTATTACACACTTCAAATCCGTATTACACTGTAGAAAACCGGTTTGACCGGTTTAGACGCGCGCGTATCACAAATGAATCAAAGATTTTTCTGAGTGCAAGGTAAAACGGTGCAACGAAAGTCTATGAATTTTCAGATACAAGACCCTTCCATCGAAAGAAACTATATAGACGCGAGCGTGCTACTGGCAAATAGATCATTAGTGACGGCTTAGTAACTAGCGTTTACTGCGCATGTTAAAAGTGCACAGTTGACACCATACCCTCTAAAGCCCCTGTCAAACGGTCACAACATTAATTGTCTCAACATTCTCTTAACATTGTTAAGAGCCGGTGTTGAGGCCTTTTGACACCCCCTCAACATTGTTGAGACATGTTGGGAAGAGTTTGAGTTCGCTTAAACTTTGTCTCAACATCGTCTTAACATTTCTTTTGTTCTCGAAATGTTGTGACTGTTTGACATGGCACGTTCTCAACATCTCTCAACATTGTTGAGATATGTTGAGACAAATGTTGTGACCGTTTGACAGGGGCTTACTGCTCATGCGTCAAAAACATAGTTATCGATAACTCACTTACAGACGAGAAAAAAATGAGTCCGCCGCGTTTGTCATCGACTGCTAAAGTAGTTTTCCTTTTGAAAACGCACAAGAACAAGGAAAAGTGCTGTATAAAACCGGAAATGACGCGGCATAACAAAAGGGAATATTTTCCTTTGTTTATTGTCACGGAGAAAATGTCATTCACAAAAACACTTGAGCGGGTAAAATAGCTTTGTTATTGCTGTATAAAGCGAGTTTCGCGATCGAATAAAATCTCCCTTACAGTCCCTATGAAGTCCCAACTGTCATTCCGTCGTTGGTACGCAACGCAGGGGGTATCACATGTCACATGACGCGAAACCAGACAAACCGGTTTAGAGCGTACTTCGAAATTGACTCGTGCGGATACCGGTGAGTAAAACTTGAATGAGTCTCTGTGACTTGTTAATCTAAAGAAAATTGTGTTTTTTTAAATTTAGTAATATTTAAGGAAAGGAATGAAAATGAAATGGGAGCGTTTCAATACCAACTCGCTTTTGGGTAAGTTTTCGCAGGCCTTCTAAAAAATAGCCTGCGATCTAGCCCTTCTTTTCCTCCCCCCGAAAAAATACAAAAGGCAGTGAGGGGGAGGGGGGGAGAGAAAGCTGCTTAATCGCAGGTCATCTAAAAAACCGGTGTTTGCCAACTGCGGACCGCAGACTTACAGACTGCAGAGCAGAAAAAAACAAATTCAAAAAAAAAAAAGAAAAAAATGTCTAAATACTTATACATCGACAACCTAAGACTCGAGATTTTAAAACTTCGGAGATTTCATGCCTTGAAAATTGCTACTTTTGTTGAGTTTTGCCTTGTTAAATATACATGACCTTGTGTCCCAATGTAAACCTTAGTTAAATCAATACAGACTTAATTTAATAATTTATCAAAATTAATTTTTAAAATCAAAACACAATTGCTTAGTGCACGCACGGGGTGTGGATAACAGCGCCCCTTTATAAACAGAATGTTTGATTTTTTAGTACACAGAAATGAAATTATCAACATTTCTAAATATATATTAAAATATGCATGCGCCCTTTGATTGGTTTACGGATTGGGTTGATTGACAGAAGTAAGGGAGTTAAATATCCCTCTTGGCCCTGAGAGGTCCAGTTCGCTTTGGTCATGGCTGGATCCATCAAAAGATCCGTCCTGATCTTCGCTTGTGTTTTCGCGGCACACTTCTTCTCTGAAAACGAAGTTCTGTGCGTTAAAGGACTGAAGAGGATAACTGGAGTGGGATTTTCTTACGCAAACTTTGTTGATCACCTGTTTCACTACCTCAACGTCAGCCAAGTCGGGTCATGTTTGGTGCATACTTTCGAAGATTGCACTGCCGCTTGCATTCGCAGTGTGTCTTGTTTCTCCTTCAACGTGGCGGCACATCCTGACATGAACGGCCATATTCTGTGCGAGCTTCTGGCCTCTGATAAGTACAACTCGTCTGACAAATTCCAACCGAACCAGTTGTCCCATCATTACAGTATCTACGTAAGTTGCCTGTTGTATTTCTTCAACCCAATGTGCGCCAAAGGAAGATAGGTTTCCTTAGTTTGTTTGAGCGTATAAGACTATCCCAGCAATCGTGTGTTACAAACCTTTATTGAAATGTACCGTTTTCTTTTTCAGACTCCTTGTTCCGACAGCCCCTGTATGAACGGAGGGACGTGCATCGCTTTGTATTTTCATGACGACTTCAAGTGCCAATGTCCTGAGGGATTCAAAGGAAAGGAGTGTGAGATAAGTAAGTTAAATGTGCATTTATTTTATAATCAACATGTTGGTAAGTCCTTTTTAGGGGGGTTTCGCGAAATGACATTCCTCTGTTCGTTGTTTAATAGTTTATCGCATAGTTTAGATTATATATTTCTCAGTCTATTTCTCTCAAAGTGTTTTGTTTATTATCCCTCTTAAATCTATCTACTTCTTAATTGCTGGCTTGAATATCTTGACCTCGTCCTTTTTTTCTACAAGTGTAAAGCAGATACTGTATCCATTGATCTGTGCAACTGTATGAACTTTTACTCTATTCGCTCCCGTCGAGGAACTATTCAGCACTATTTCCTGGATCTCAGCCATTAGAGACACTTTCTTTATTCGTATCGTTACTTTATGTAACGCAGTTCCAGATGAGGTAAAAAATATCTGCCTCATTATCTATTTTCAAGAAGAATTTTAATTCATTATTTTTCAAAAGACGTAAAAACGTTTTTAACCAGGTTAACATACGTTCTTACAAGTAAATTTGCCCAAAGTGTCGCCGTGTAAATATTCGTACTGTTTTTACTTGTCAGTTAGTCTTCCTTGTTTTGAAATAAAGCATAAATCTGTTTTCTAGTTACATTTTTTCTATCACTAGGTGTAAATTGGGCGGGTCTTCAATAATTTATTGTGAGTTGGAAGTAAGTGAAGTGACCTTTGTGGGGGACTTCGAATCCTATTGTTAAATTTTCCTATCATGCGTATGCTAAATCTGTAAACAAATAAATGACTAAATATATGTGGACGAGTGCACACAAAAAAAGAAAAACACAACTGATTTGCAGATGATACTTGCCAAAACACCTGGGGAAGATTTTTAAAATAAAGCCTGACTTATACCTGGTTTAGCGATAAATTAAAGTTTGGAATAGACTCCCTAAACCAAGGTTAGCCAAAGGTTAAATTGCATTTTTAGAACACGGGACCGCGTTGGTTTCTTAAGACCACGTTTAGCCGTGGTAAACATTGTTACTAGGGATTGATGAACTGTTATGACAAGATTTGATAAACGCCTTTTGCTTTGCTTTTTTGTTTTTCAAGTTTCTTTTAATAGCCACGCCAAGTTTTTTTTTTTTTTTTTTTTTTTTTTTTTTGTTGTTGTTACTTCTTTTTTGTTTGGGAAATGATTGAGTGGCGGAGCTTAAATCTCTATTTGATTATTTATTCAAAACGTTAGTCAGTACACCTGACCTTTTCCAACGGATATGATTTCCATGTGTATAGTTGATGTTTTTGTTTTTCACAGTGTTTTCTTTTCACATGTTTTATTACTAGCTCTTGGGCCTTTCAGGTTTTCCTTTTCAGTGGATTAGTTTAAAACGAATTAATTTCCTCTATAACTGAAGTCCTATAAAATAAAATATGTCTTGTAAATAATTGTTAACTATTTCAAAAGGGTTTCACTGATCCCCGAGCCGTGCGAGGGCATACTGATGTTTGAGGCGAGATCCTTCATTTAAAGTGAACCGGAAGGTTCCTTACTGCACATGACACCTCGGAAACAACAAATCAAACTAAAGGAAAACACAAGCGCGAAAAAAACTGACAGTTTTAAGGGGAGGACCAAGCTCCTTTACATAAACCGAAAACAAGACGAGCAAGATTACAGATGATTTTACCTCGAAATAGAACATGCGCGCAAATTTCAACTAAAGCTATGATGTTAATCGTATTTCTCGAGGTAAAATTTCACCTCATGTGCAAGCCCCGTTTTTCTGTTTTACGTTATGTGAAATGCATTGAACTAACTTATAATTGCCCATCAAATCTTAGTATTGAGGTTTTACGAGCATTACACTGAACTACAAATTCACTAGACTTAAATATCCAACAGTTTTGTGCGATGACTGCTAACTCAAAAAAATAGTTGTCCGCACAATCGAGAAGTAAATTTCCGCTCATCTCCCCGCTCTAAAGCAATAAAGACAAAATTTCTGAACTCCAGGGCAAGGAGGCATCTGCGATTATTTGTTTTTCTAGTAACTGTCAGCACCCTGTCTTTCTCGTGCGTCAACCTAGGACACATTCAGTCCATTGGCAGCGTAAGAGTTTCGATTCAAATTGTAGTGTCCCTCATGGTGCCATAGTTCCTTAAAGAATTACCAAGAGGACTTTTTCTGGGTGAAAGTGACCCTCGCAGTTATGAAGCAATATAAGCAGTTGCAAGGACTGCCCGGAAAAAAGAATCAGGGCTTCAACGAGAACAGCATCAAACCCATGACCTTTGCGACAACGATGCGAATTAGGATCTTTCTATTCGATTCCACTTTGTAGAGTATTTTTCTCATTAAAATTGATTCAATGCTGAGAAACAGCGAAGTCCGTTTTAATCCAACACGGCCGACACGTCTCTATTTATCAAACCACGAGGTGCGCAAAGACCTCTGGGCTTTTATACTCGATTTAAAACTTTCTGGGCGCTGACTGGCCGATGACGAAACGATACCCAATCAGGCAGATGTTGAATTAATGGTATGCATTCTGAGCACGTTGAGAGAAATTAGTGATTCAAAAAAACAAAATTTTCTAAAGATTGAAAGCCGTTCGCTCAGTGAGCGTTTTGTTCCTTTTCTGCTTCTTCATCTTGGTGTTTTTAAG